>SKCR01024638.1:0-19855 GCA_019454045.1 Zanthoxylum bungeanum
TACACCATACAGAGACCTCTCGGGCTGAGGCCCACTGAGCCACTTGAGCTGGAGTTATGGAGAACTCATAGCGATGATTGTGATACAACTCAGTCGATCATGCTTGCTTCCATGACTCAACACTTTCGTCGCCAGAATAGGGACTTGGATCCTTATAATATGATGGCTAGACTAAAGGATCTTCACCGCACTAATAAGCGGATGGAGAGGTATGAGTTGGTGAAGAAACTCTTTCGCTCTCGTATGACTGATGACGCTTCAGTTGAGGCCCACGGACTCAAATGATAGCTGACATTGATGAGCTGGCCAAGATGGGAATAGTCTTGGAGGCTGAGCTGACTGTAGACATGCTTTTACAGTCACTTCCCGATACTTGGAAGCAGATTATCATCAACTACAAGTTGATGGATACGGACGATACTCTTGGAGAGCTATTGTCCATTCTTAAGGAGTCAGAGAAAGAGCTTCTTAAAGGCAACAAGCGCGAGGCGCAACTTTTGCATCGACCTCTCAGACGTCAAAGGCTGGGCCCAAGGCAACTGGAGGGGTGAAAAAGAAGAAGCGTAAGAACAAGGCAAGGCCAAGATGCCGATGGCTTCTGGGAAGCCGAGGAACAAGTCACAAGACATATGCCTTAACTGCGGCAAAAGAGGTCACTGGAAGCGTGACTGCCGCATGAACAAGGCGATCAGAAGGGAGATCAAGGCGGGCAAGGCACCGACCTATGGTATGTTTGTTATTGAAATAAACATGGCTACTTCTAGTTTTAAAAATTGGATTTTTGATTCTGGTTGTGGTTCTCATATATGTACTGATGTGCAGGATCTGCAGAACAGCAGGACTCTGGCTTCAAGGGAGATTGATCTACGAGTTGGAAACGGAACTCCTGTTGCTGTTTTGGCCATGGGCACTTTTGTATTAGAACTGCCCTCGGGGCATGTACTTAAACTAAATGACTGTTATTATGTACCTAGTTTGACTAGGAATATTATATCTGTATCTTTGTTAACCCGAAATGGGTACACTTTTGTATTTAGAAACACTGGGTGTTATTTATATAAAAATGATGCAGAAATACACTACAGTTGCAAATAATGGTCTTTATATTTTTGAATATAAATGAATCTCCTACATATAAATTAACAAACAAAAGGCTTAAAAAGAGTGATCCAAATGATGAAACTAATATGTGGCATTGTCGTCTGGGACACATTAACAAGACTCGCATATCCACACTTTCGAAGAGTTGGTACTTGGACGGATTTGATCCAAATTCATATACGTCTGCGAATCTTGCTTATTAGGCAAAATGCCTAAATCACCTTTTAAGCGGTAAAGGTGAACGTGCCACTGAACTGTTAGCCCTCGTTCATAGTGACGTTTGTGGGCCCATGTCTAGCC
Organism: Zanthoxylum bungeanum; assembly: GCA_019454045.1. Lineage (NCBI taxonomy): Eukaryota > Viridiplantae > Streptophyta > Magnoliopsida > Sapindales > Rutaceae > Zanthoxylum > Zanthoxylum bungeanum. The sequence continues at coordinate 1,402 of SKCR01024638.1, forward strand.
AGGATAGAGGTGGATATCGATACTTCGTAACCTTTACCGATGATGCATCACGTTACGGTTATGTGTATCTAATGACGCACAAGTCGGAAACTTTTTCAAAGAGTTTCGACACGAAGTTGAAAAACAAACAGACAAGAGTATTAAGACATTACGGTCGGACCGTGGTGGCGAATACTTAAGTAATGAGTTTCAAGATTACCTGAAAGAATATGGTATTCTTTCACAGTGGACTCCTCCTGGAACACCACAATTAAATGGTGTGTCCGAACGGAGAAAACCGTACCTTGTTGGACATGGTAAGGTCGATGATGAGTCGCACTGAGCTGCCAATTTCCTTCTGGGGATATGCATTAAACAGTGCAGTTCTTATTTTGAATAAGGTTCCGTCAAAGTCTGTTGAACAGACACCATATGAGATATGGACAGGTAAGAACCAGGTTTCTCATTCCTGAAGATTTGGGGTTGCTGGGCATACGTTAAACGTTGGAAGGTACCAAACTTGAACCCAAATCAGATAAATGCCTATTCGTTGGATATCCTAGGGAAACCAAGGATATTACTTCTATCCCCACAAGAGAACAAGTATTTGTTGCTCTACATGCGGTTTTCCTTGAGAAGGAATTCCTAAATGCAGTGTTTAGTGGGAAGAAAGTAGAACTCGATGAAAGTCGTAGTGATACTGTTCTTGGCAATGAGTTATCAACGAAACATGAACAGTCCATCTGGGATGAGACTGAACCACAATCTTCAAATACACAAGGACCGCGTAGGTCGGAGAGAGTCAGGGTAATACCTGAGAGGTATGGATTCCTGATCTCACCTCATGTAGATATTAATCTTATTGAGGATAATGAACCGGCTACGTATGAGGAAGCGATACAAGGTATCGAATCCGCTTTATGGCAAGAAGCCATGAAGGCCGAAATGGATTCCATGTATACCAACAAGTTTGGACACTGGTGATGCACCAGAAGGCGTAAAGCCTATTGGATGCAAATGGGTCTTCAAGAAGAAGACTGACATGGATGGCAACGTAAAAACGTACAAAGCTAGGCTTGTAGCGAGGGATATCGTCAACGACTTGGAGTTGATTATGACGAAACCTTCTCACCCGTTGCCATGATTAAATCCATTCGGATAATGCTTGCAATAGCTGCATATTACGATTATGAAATATGGCAGATGGACGTTAAAACCGCTTTCCTTAACGGAAACCTTTCGGAGGATGTTTATATGCAACAGCCTGACGGTTTTATCGTACCTAGACTTGTAAACAAGGTTTGTAAGTTAAATCGGTCCATTTATGGACTGAAGCAAGCATCACGGTCGTGGAACCAGCGTTTTGATGAGATCATAAAAGAATATGATTTCATTCAAAACGAAGATGATCCTTGTGTATATAAGAAGGTTAGTGGGAGTGCACTGACTTTTATTGTCCTTTATGTCGACGATGTATTGCTTATCGGCAATGACATTCCCATGTTAACGTCGGTGAAAGCTTGGCTTTCATTGAAATTCCATGAAAGATCTGGGAGGGGCAGCTTTTATTCTAGGAATAAAGATCTACCGGGATAGATCTAGAAAGCTACTTGGACTCTCCCAGAGTACATATATTGAATAAAGTGTTGAAGAGATTCAACATGGATCAGTCAAGAGGGGACTGTTACCAATATCACATGGCGTCTATCTATCTAGGGACATGTGTCCTAAAACACAAGATGAGAGAGACAACATGAGTCGGACTCCGTTCGCCTCGGCAGTCGGATCGATCATGTATGCCATGATATGTACACGACCTGATGTGTCCCATGCTTTGAGCATGTGCAGTCGATATCAGGCCGATCCAGGTAAAGATCACTGGATGGCGGTTAAGAGTATCCTTAAGTATCTTAACAGAACTAAGGATGCTTTCTTAATCTATGGAGATGGAGAACTTGAGGTATCTGGGTATACCGATGCAAGTTTCCAAACCGACAGAGACGACTTTAAGTCGCAATCTGGGGAACATATTTTGTTTGAATAACGGAGCAGTGAGCTGGAAATCTTCCAAGCAAGATACTGTTGCCGATTCAACAACTGAAGCGGAGTATATTGCAGCAGCTGAAGCAGCAAAAGAGGCAGTTTGGATCCGTAAATTCCTAATTGGATTAGGAGTAGTTCCGTTAGCAGCTGAGCCCGTTCCATTGTATTGTGACAATAGCGGGGCTATAGCACAGGCTAAGGAACCAAGGTCTCATCAACGATCCAAACATGTTCTTCGACGATTCCATCTGATTCAGAGATCATACATCGTGGCGATGTGAAGATCGAAAAGATCGCATCAGAGGATAATATTGCAGATCCGCTGACGAAGGCTATTCCTCGGGAAAAGTTTGAGCGACATGTACATAGTTCAGGTATTAGATGCTTGAGTGACTGGCTATAGGCCAAGTGGGAGATTGTTAGTAGTAATGACCCATAGCGTCACTATTTTGTAAATGATATTGTATTATTGTACAAAATTAACTATGTAGTAATGAAATTGCCTTTTACCGTTTTGTAATTTATTTACTTTGATATATAAATGGTAAAAGTCCCTATGATTAATTCCGGATTGAGATGATATGAGACAGTATCAATCCATAAAGGTTCAATCATTAATATCCCTAGTCGTAGTATTATCGAGATTGGACATCGATAATGCGGAATAGACTAGTACTGCACTTGTGCGTGTTGTGAGGGCACAACAGCATAGTTCTCATATATTTGAGTATTGGATACTTATGCAAGTGCGGTAGGAGGTTGTGTTTTACCGATGGTACGGAAAACAGCTTCGCTCTGGATAGACCCCGCGGAATCCCATTGGTAGTATGTTGCGTGTCTATGGGAGTCCGCTTCAGGGTAGGTGCATATGGTCTTAACCTGAGACTTGCATCGCTAGTACTTACGACAATCGGTAGACTTTAGTTTTGGTCGTCCAGGGCTTTAACAGGTTCTGTGTACACCTCTTCTAGGTTTATCGGGAATCGTAGTGTATTGGGTGTGATGTCAAGACGGAAGTATCACTTCAGACATATGGAGATGATGATCGCGCAGGATACAGAACTAGTACTCTATAATGGTTGCAACCATCGGGATAATATGACAAGGTCAGGATTATCCGATTCAAAGAGACTAGTTGCTTGATGTCCGATATATGTATCGTACGGGGCAGACACAATCTCCAGCCCCAGGCCTTACATGTGATCATCCGATACTGGATCAGTATACATTATACTACGGTATACTACGCTGTTATAGATCTTATATTCCAATAAGAATATTTATGGAGAATTGGGTAGGCATGGCGTTTTGCTAGAGGCTAACCTTGTCTTGTAAATCGGTAAAAACGTAGTACTTGGTACGTACGTGTTCGGATAATCTGACGGCCGTATTTACTGCCAACATATCCAGAGATCTCTTGGGTCGCTTCCCGAAGATTCACCAATGACGTATGATTCAAACTCGATTAATCTTGGATTAATTACGGAGAGACTTTATCTTGGATAAAGTACTATACAAAGAGAGAGAACGATTAATTTGGAATTAATCGTAAAATTATTATATTCGATATAATAATCGAAATTCGATTTCGACGCGAAATTAAAATTAGATTTTAATTCGGGCAAACGAGTTAATTTAGAATTAATTCGTTAGCGACGTAAATAATAATTTCGCTAGGCGCAATTATTATTTAAATTCGATTTAATTAACGTCGCGACGAAAGTTCGGTATTTCGGAAATATCGAACCCGAATGCGTGAGTATGCGTGGGCCCACTTTCATTTGGGTTGTGTGGGGCCCACATGACACATGTCATTTTATGCATTATTTAATTGTTAATACATTGCATGGTGATAGTGTACAATACACTCAATGGTTTTGCATGGAGTTTGAGTGTTTGACACTCTAAGCCATTGCATGATTTGTGTCATAAGTTTATTATTAATTTAATAAATATTATGGCATAAATATAAATTGATTTTTGTAACAAAAATCATAACACTCTCTCCTATTCTCTCATCATGACCGAAACTGTGAGCTTCACAGCCCTCTCCACTTTTTCTGTTTTGTTGCAAAAACTTGAAGAATTTTTGTTTGTTTGGAACATAAAATCACACACAAGGCTAGCACCATCAAGGGATCATACAAAGGTGTTATGGGAAACTAATCTTAGAGCTTGGAAGGATCAAAAATTGCTTGGAGTTTCTCTTTTCTGTTTGGCCGAAACACTCACTGCACAAAGGAGAAAATTTTTGTTTCATCAACGCATCCGCATTCCGTTCTTTGTGAGTATGATTCCGCCATACTTCAATATTGTTCATTCATTTATATGTTTTGTTTGCTCTTTTGATCTTGGAACATGTATTAGAATTTCCAATATATTCATGGTGAAGTTGTGGGCCCCATATCTAGCTGGGCTAGATGTGAACATGAATGTTTCGTGACCTTAACGGATGTAGCATCACGTTATGGTTATGTGTTTCTTTTAAAGAACACAAATCAGAAACTTTAGAGTTTCGACACGAAATAGAACAAACAGATCGGCTATAGTATTATGTTGCCACGGTAAGACCGTAATTAAAAATACTTAAGCAGTAAGTTTCATATTTACATGAAAGAGTATGGTATTCTTTCATATAAGGACTCCTCTCGAGACACGTCTGTTAGACGGTGTGGTCCGAACTAAAACCGAATTTTATTGGACATGATTAGGTTTATCACGAGTCGCTCTGAGCTACTATTTCCTTCAATTGGATATGTATTAACAGTGCAAAACTTATTTAGAATAAGGTTCCATGAAGATCTGTTTGACAGATATCATATAGGATATGAACAGGAAAAACAGGGTTTCTCATTCCTGATAATTTGGGTATGCCAGGCATAACGTTTGGATGATACCAAACTAAAAGACCCAAATTGGATAAGTGCCAATATAGGTTATCCTAATGGAAACCTTAAGTATAGTACTTGTAAATCTCACATGAGAACAATGTGATTGTTGCTCACCATGCGGTTTTTCCTGAGAGGAATACCGATATGCAGTGGTCAGTGGGAGGATAGTGATACTCGATGAAAATCGGTGTAATACTGTTCAAGGCACGAAGTCCTTAATGGAACACAAACAGTTCATCAATAATGAATCTGTACCATTAATCTTCAAATACACAAGAACTTCGTAGATCGGATAAAGTCAGAAAACAACCTAGGGTATGGGTTTCTGATCTAACCTCATAAAGATGTCAATCTTATGGAGGTGTACCATCCGACTACGTTTTGAGGAAGTGATACGATGTATCGACTCCCTATATGGCAAAGTGCCATGAGTCCGAAATGGATTCCATGTATAACAGCTATTTCGGATACTAGTTGTTGTACCACAAGGCATTGTGCCTATTGGTACATTAAATGTCTTCAAGGAAGACATACATGGATGGCAACATACCTACGTACAAAGCTAGGCTTTTGACGAAAGGTATCGTTATCAACATCGTGTTAATAACGGTTCAACCTTTTGCTTGTTGCCATGGTAAATCCATTTTGAAGATGCTTGTTGATAACTGTATATTTCATTTATGAAATATGTCAGTTACAAATCAAAATCGCTTTCCTGAAAAGGAAACCTTTTGGAGAATGTTCATAACATTCTGACGATTTTGTATAACCGACAAACAAGGTTTGCGGATTATTCAATCCATGCTTGGATTGAAGCAAGCATAAAGTTCTTGGAACTGTCGTTTTGAAATAATCATAATGGTTTATGATTTGACTCAAATCAAAATAATTCTTGTGTATATAAGGAGGTTAGTGGGAGCGTACTGACAATTAAATTCCCATAAAGCAATTGGTGAAAGCTTGGCTTTCATAGATATTCTTTCATAGAAATTCACCATAGAATTCTGGGGAGTAACAACCTTTATTCAAGGAATAAAGATCTACTGGGATAGATTTGGAGTTGTTACACTCTCTGAGAAATTGTACATTTAAAATGTACTTGTATTGGTGTCTCATACGCTTCTAGCATATGGAGTCACAATCAGGTCAATCCAAGTGATAGTCACTAGATTGAAGTTAAGAACATCTCTTAGTATCTGAGAGAACTAAAGATGTTGTCTTAAACTATGGAGAATGAGAACTTGAAGTGACTGGGATCACCGCTGCAAGTTTCCAAACAATTAAATACTACGGTACTATAAAGTTTGAATAACGGGACAATGAGCTGGAAATGTTCCGAGCAAGATAACTGTTGCCAAATAAACAACAAATGCGGATTATTGCTGCAGCTGAGGCAGCAAAAGAAGCCATTTGGATCGAAAATATATCCAACTAGATTAGATATAGTTCTTTTAGCAGCTGAGCTAGGCGTCAGCACAGGCTAAGGAATTAAAGGTCTCATCGACGATCTAGATATATACTTCCATATCATCTGATTCGTTCGGATCATACATCGTGGCGATGTGATGATCGTATAAATCACGTCAGATGATAATCAAACAAATCCGCTGACGAAAACCTTCTCTCAGCAATTTGAGCAAACCATACATAGTTCGGGTGTTAGACACTCGAGTGACTGGCTATGTGCCAAGTGGGAGATTGTAGGATAATATGACCCATAGCGTCACTATTTGCACAGATCATTGTGTTGTTGTAGCAAATTAACTATGTAATTAGGAAATTGCACTCTCATCATTTGTGATTAGATCACCATAGATATATAAATGAAGAGAGGTCCCTATGATTAGTTCCTGGATTGAGATGATATGAGACAGTATCAGTCCACGAAGGATTAATCATTAAATATCCCTAGCCGTAGTATTATCGAGACTGGACATCGATAATGCGGAATAGGCTAGTATTGCACTTGTGTGCGTTGTGAGGGCACAACGACATAGTTCTCATATATATAAGTATTGGATACTTATGCAAGTGCGATAGGAGGTCGTGTTTCTCCGATGGTACGGGAAACAGCTTCGCTCTGGATAGACCCCGCGGAATCCCATTGGTAGTATGTCTGCGTGTCTATGGGAGGCCGCATCAGGGTAGGTGTATATGATTTTAACCTGAGACTTGCATCGCTAGTACTTGCGACAATCGGTAAACTTTGGTTTTGGTGGTTGGGGGACCTAAACTGGTTCTGTGTTCACCTCTTCTGGGTTTATCAGGAATCGTAGTGTACTGGGTGTGATGTCAAGATGGAAGTGTCACTTCAGACATATGGAGTTGATGATCACGCAGGATACAGAACTAGTGCTCTATAAAAGGTTGCAACCGTCGGGACAATATGACTAGGTCAGTATTGCCCGATTTAAAGAGACTAGTTGCTTGATGTCCGATATATGTTTCGTACGGGGCAGACACATTTCCAGCCCCAGGCCTAACATGTGATCGTCCGATACTGGATCGATATACGCAATACAATACAATTGTATACTACGCTTGATATAGATCTTAATATTCTTATTAGGATATGTCCGGAGAATTGGGTAGACTTGGTGCTTTGCTAGGAGTCGACCTTGTCTCGTAAATCGGTAGAACGTAGTACTTGGTACGTACGTGATTCGGATACTCCGACGACCGTATTTACTGCCAACTTATCCGGAGATCTCATGGGTCGCTTCCCGATAATCCACCGATGACGCACAACTCGCACTCTTGAATAATCTGGGATTATATAGAAGAGAGAGAGGAAATTAATCTAGGATTAATTACGAAGATATTTTATCTAGGATAAAATATCGTCTAGAGAGAGATAACGATTAATTTGGAATTAATCAATAAAATAATATATTCAATATATTAAACGAAATTAGATTTCGACGCGGAATTAAAATTAGATTTTAATTCGGGCGAACGAATTAATTTAGAATTAATTCGTTAGCGACGTGAATAGTGAATTCGCTAGGCGTAATCATTTAATTACGACGCGACGGAAAAATCGTTAAATTGGAATTAACGAACCCGAGCCCGAGTGTGATTGCGAGCGCATTCGTATTTCGAATTCGAGTGCGGCGACGCAAGTCACATCAAGCGTCAAATCAATCGTCACATCAAGCGTCAAATCAAAAGTCACTTTGAGTGATTGATTGATTTGATTAATTGATTGAGTGAAAGACACTCAACATGTCACTTTATTAAAGTTGATATAACTTGATGGACATTGATATTTGAGTGTGGAACACTCAAGCTTATTACATTCAATTTATTTGACTTTTTGAAAGTTAAAATGAATTGGAAAATCATTTAATATTTTTTGAAAATATATAAACAAATGATTTACAACTTTTGTAATAACTTAACACATTTCTTTCTCTCTCATTTTGCTCTCTTCTCTCACGGCCAAAACAGAAACATTGGGACTGGTTTTGAACCAGAAAAACGTGAGCTTTAAGGGAACCGATCGATGTGAGTATTCCGCTATGTCCATTGATGTATTCATGCATGATTTTTCATTGCTTGTTTGATCTTGGGACCTTAATAAAAACCAACACTAGGATCCCGTTAAATAACACACAACCTTGACTTTGGCCAACAAGCTGTATGATATTTAACTAGGTAGATCTCTAAGATCAATTAGATCTCATCCAATTCCTAGATCCAGTAGGTGGACAACCAAGTCCAAAACATATATCCAATATATGCCAATATATCCAATATATACCCTAAAATTTTTCTTCTCAATCAACTAAGCCTTGGCTTTGGCACAACAAACATAATGATTCTAGTTAAGTGGGACCCATTGACCTTGGAAAGCTTCGTAATCGATGTCGATGGACAAGAAGTGATCTTGACTTTGGCCAACAAATCACAACTTGGACAAGACATGCGATATGGAACAAAGCCTTCATGATTCAAACACATCCGCAATGGACAAAGGTATTGACTTTGGCCAACAAACCAGTGCCAATCTTGGATCTTGAGAATGAATCATTCAATGGAAGGAAAAAACACTTAATATTTGTTGAGGGTTTTTCGCATAATTGGCAACCAATTAATTATTTTTGATTAGGTCTCATCATACACCGTTAAACATGCATTCTAAAAGCATAATAAGGTGCGATAAATAAATTAATAATGATATGCGGATGGATATTTAAAACATTTTGTTCCTAGAACAAATCTCTCCCTTTCCTCTCTCCCGCTAGCACAAATCTTACTTCTACCCAATTACTTAACACTTCTAAAGAAACCTCATTTACATTGAGGGGAATATGTGAGAAGAGAAATAGAAAGAGTCAAGAGGTAATAGGTTAGACACGCAGGTCCAATTTAATAAATTCTAAATTTATTACAACAATTTCCAAAATTGCCCTCACCCATCTAATATCCATCTGATATACATTATTCATACATCACATCCATGTATTCACACAAAGCATGTTATCAATCAATCTAATCCAATTAATTAATCTGAAATTAATGACCATCCAATGTTCAAACAATGATTTGATTTGCGTGAGTCCAACTCGTTTAAGAATAAGTACTCAAAATACGAATTCTTTAATTATATCAAACTACAATATTAAATCCAATTTAATTTGTATTCAATACTAATTCTTTATTTAATTCCAAATTAAATAATTACACTTTATGAATGAGCCTTTGCGACTTAGATTCTAAATCTAATTTTAACGGGTCTCAAAGCCCAATTTAACATCAAATGTCAATTTAATTAAAGTCCAATGGGCTTTCAATTAATTTATAAGGCATGGACTTTGGCAACCAAAGCCCAATAAGGAATCACCATTTGCCAAAAATCAATTTAGTCCTCTTAGGCCCAATTAAAATTTTAAAGGCCCATTATATTATATTTGGACTTTATGGAAATGGTTTTAGGCCCAATTGGATCCAACGAATTAACCTAAACCAAAATTGGCCCAACCAAGCCCATTAAGCCCAAATACAACATTTTAAGCCCAATTCCAAATTACCCCAACTAATTAAATTCCAATATTCCCAACATCACAATTCAATTAATTAAAGTGTTTAGGCATGATTAACCATTTAAATTAACATTTCCAAAACACTAATCTAATCAATTAATCATGTTTATTCATCATCAATAAATGTCCAACATTATTGAATCAAAAAATCATCTTATTTCATGCTATATTGCTCACGGTATTTTAGGGTTTTATAAATCCGATTTCTATTTTAATCCAATTAAATCCTAAATCAATATTCTCATGTCTTTCAACTCATCCAATGATCAAAAGAACAAAAAATACCATGACATTAGGGCATCTATAACTCTCGGCCAAGCCAAAGAAAATGGGGAAAATTAATCCAATTCAATTTTCGTCAAATTGATCATGTATAACTCCAAGTTATCATCATTCAAGCATACTCAATCAATCAATTTTATCAAGTCATGCTAAAATCAAATTTACCCAAATTTTACCCTAATTCAATTTAATGCTTAATAATCGCTCTGATACCAATGTTGGGTTTTCTAGGTCAAACCAAGATCAAATTAGCAATGAATGTGTGAATACAACAAAGTAAAGTAGCGGAAATACTCACTTTGATCGGTTGGATGTAGGCGGAGAGTTCAAAAATTTCGCCTTTGAGAAGTTGCTCCAAGCTTTTCTTCTTGATGTATTCGGCCAAGGTCTCTTTGTTGTGCTCTTCAAGCTCCAAACTTTGTGAATGATTCCATGCTCAAGGGTTGGTTTCCCTATCACCTTTGTAAGACTCCTTGTGTGCTAGCACTTGTGATTTTTGAAACAAAAATCACTCAACATGAACCCTAGGTTCACACCAAATTGAGAGGAAAAAGATGAAGGCCATTCGGCCATGGTGAGAAAAGAGAGAGAATGAATGTAGTAAATTGATTTCAAAAATCATGTAATGATATAAAAAATATTTGGTATTAGTCATTCATATCTTACATAAATTTGGTGTGTTGGACAAGTTATCACCAACCCACCAAAACCCATCAACATAAAGTGACTAGGTGATGTGAGTTGTGATGTGACTTGTGGGCCCCACTTGATTCAAAACCTGAGTGGGCCCGCAACATATCCCGGGCTTGGGTTCGCTAATTCCGAATTAATGAATTTTCTATTGCGACGTAATTAAATCAAATTTAATTAAATAATTATACATAGCAAAATTACTATTCACGTCGCTAGCGAATTAATTCTAAATTAACTCGTTAGCCCGAATTAAAATCTAATTTTAATTCTGCATCGAAATCTAATTTCGTATAATATATCGAATATATTATTTTATCGATTAATTCCAAATTAATCGTGCTCTCTATTTAAATTGAATTTTATCCCAGATAAAATTCTCCGTAATTAATTTTAGATTAATTTTCTCTCTCTTATAATTAATCCTAGATTAATTATGTTCGAGTCATACGTCATCGGTGAATCTTCGTGGATATATTAGCAGTAAATCCGGTCGTCGGACTATCCGAACACGTACGTACCTAGTACTACGTTTCTACTGATTTTCAAGACATGGTTGGCTTCTAGCAAAGCACAGTGCCTACCCAATTCTCCAGAAATATTCTTATAAGGAATATGTAATCTTTATCAGGCATAGTATACGTCGTATTGCGTTTTGCGATCCAGTATCAGATGTCACGTGCTAGGCCTGGGGCTGGAATTGTGTCTGCCCCGTACGAAGCACATATCGGATCTCTGGTAACTAGTCTCTATAATCGGATAAACATGACCTAGTCATATTATCTCGATAGCTGCAGCATACAACAGTACCAGTTCCTTATCCTACGTGACCATCATCTCCATATGACTGAAGTGATACTTCTATCTTGACATCACACCCAATACACTACAATTCTCAATATACCCAGAAAAGGCGTACACAGAACCTGTTAAAGCCATGGACGACCAAAACCAAAGTATATTGATTGTCGCAAGTATTAGGGATGCAAGTCTCAGGTTAAGACAAAGTACACCTACCCTGATCCGGACTTCCATAGACACATAGTCATACTACCAATGGAATTCCGAGGGGTCTATCGAGAGCGAAGCTGTTTCCGTTCCATTGGTAAACACAACCTCCTATTACACTTTCATAAGTATCCAATACTTAAATATATGAGAACTATGTCGTTATGCTCCCACAACACGCACAAGTGCAATATTAGTCTATTCCGCATTATCGATGTCCAATCTCGATAATACTACGACTAGGGATATTTTAATGATTAAACCTTAGTGGACCAACACTGTCTCATATCTTATTAATCCGAAACTAATCATATGGACTTTTATCATTTATATATCCCGGTAATCCAATTACAAATGATAAAAGAGCAATTTCGTTTGTCACATAGTTAATTTGTACAACAACACAATGTTCTGTACAAATAGTGATGTTATGGGTCATAATTGTCCAACATATGCATCTTAGGAGGCCACACACTTGAGTGGCTCTTTCGAACGTGGAAGAGCTTGCTGAGTTCGAGAAAAGCTTATAGATTAGAGGGAGGACTGGAGGAGTCTTCGGTTCAAGTAAGTCTTTTTTTTTTATTTGAGTTCTTATGATAGTTAGCATGTTTAAGTTTATGTTTTTTTGCATGTTTTATGAGTTTTTATGCTTAGAATATATAGTAACATGCCTAGGCTGGTAGAATAATCAAAACAAATGGGTATTGGGCAAAGGGATAGCGATATCATAATTTTTAATTTTCCGCTGCGCACTCGCGGCCGCTTCCCAACACTTGTCTCTTTCAAAGCTTGTGATTTGCATGCATGATCCCGTGACCTGCAAAACAACTGGAAAGTGAGGTGGGTCAGTTCTTTTGAAAGACCTGGTGAATGAATACAAGGGGGCCAACTAATAAGCTGATACGTAACATAAGAGTAACTGAAAGCTAAAACTGAATGAACATGAATATACATATGACAACATAAACTAAGGAACAACGATAAAACTGGAAAATTGAGAACTTGACATGAAATGAAGTTGAAACATGATATGGAAAATGAAGCTAGAATGTGACTATTAACTGAATCATGACATGAGTGATGAGAACATACTGACGTGATCGAAAATAAACTTGAAAAATGGAAATGACTACGTGAACTGCAAACATGAACATGACTTTGGAATGTATGTGCATGATCTGAAGCTGACATGGACTTTATGACATGATCTTTAACATGACCTGGAATGCGGTTAAGTACTGGTGTCTAATCACATGCTATTATAACTTGAACTTGTATACCTTATCCTGAAACTACATGAACTGAACCTGAATACCTGAATTGTACATGCATGAGCTGAACCTGAATGCTAGACTGAACATGCATGACTAGAAGCTACATGACTAGCCTAACCGAGAATCATAACGTGACGTGCCTTCGAAATATAAAGCTCTACATTACATGAAAATATGAAAATACGACATGAAATTCTGAACATCTTGTACATGAATTGGAAACTGACATGCATGATACATGAATGACCTAAACATGATATGACTAACATGAAAACATAAACTGAAATTGATATGCATGATACATGAATGACCTGAACATGACATGACTAATGTGATAATACAAATCGAAACCTGATGACATAAGCTGAAATACATAACATGACTTGTAATGACACAGAAACATAATTGAACCGCATACTGAATACATGAGCTGAAATGCTGAATACGTGAACTGAAGGACTGCATATGAACTGCTAACATGAATGATGAGGACCGACGGGTGTACTAGTTTATGGACACATGGTAAATATATGAATTGAAAACATGATTAACTAGAATATAAATTGAAGATGAGTATTGAATGAGTAAACTATGAGGCTTAACCTGAACGTGTCTGTAACCTGCGACTGATGCATTCCAATACCAAACCACCCAACCCCATGGAAAATCATCCTAAACTCTTGGTGGCTTGGATCTAACCTAAACTATACATGAATCATGAAAACATAACATAAAAAATGAAAAACTTAATTTGAAACTTAACGTGATTGACACATGAAAGACGTGGCTATGACTTGAATGATACGAAAACATAAGCTGAAATCTTCTAACATGGATTGAAAGGATAACATAAACTACACTCAGAATCATGACATGAAGATGCATCTACATGACCTGAACATGCATAATCCTGACCTGATTCTGCAATTACATGAGCTGGACATAAATATTTAGAAATATGACATGCATGGTTGAAGCTGTAATATAACATGACATGGATGCATAAATTGTGAAACGAAGCTAAACATGTAAACATGAAAATTATAACCAAAAATATATAAAACATGTACATGATCTGAAAACATATAATGTATACATGAAAACATAATCATTATCTTAATTATGAAAATGAACGTGTCTGAAATTTGTATCTCATAAAGCTGAATATGTGTACTAAAAATATACATGTGTAATGATTGGGATTGGGACATCTCCCCCGCGTAGCCATACATACCAAGATTGGACCGTCGCCCCTGCATACGCTCGCACATGGCCTGAAAACATGAAAACCACAGCAGTATAGTAACATGGGGGCATGAAACCTACCTAGCAGAATCAAATACCATGTTGGCAGGGGAATGTGAACATGAACATGAACTTATGGGGTGATTAGTACCCCAAGGCAATAAAATTTGGGATGCTAAATATGAGGGAACGACACTAAACTGGTGGTTTGAAAACAATATATATGCTTATAAAATCACAAGCAATGTGAATAAGTTCATGTCACACACATCACTGTGAAAGCGTTCCAATGGTTTAGAACTTCGTTCTTTGGAATGATACAATGTCTACTCAAATTATCTTCCACATAAACTTCACATTTATGTTGGTTATCTATGGTAAATTTAGGTATAAGGTCTATATTAATTAACTACGCATTGTATCATAATTAACATGTCCTAACCTTCTATGTCATACATTCTATGACTCAATAATATAAGCAGAAGTAGAAGTTTTATTATTATTTACGCTATTTCACATCACAATCATTACATTAAATTTAAAAAGCCCTTCTATGAGGCACCCTTTACTAACATATACATCATTTTTGGTCAATATAAATTTATCAGAAACAAATACAAGCTAAAAACTATTCTTACTCAGAAGAGAACCTTAAACTAAGTTCTTTTAAATACCCAGAACATGCAAGACATTCTTCAATGTAAGCTCCTTCCTGGATGTCATCTTCAGAACCACCGTTCTATTGGGGCAGTTGTGGGACCCCTAGGATTGGATCGGTGCCCCACACAGTTGAACTGGTTCTAGCCCATGGATATCAATCATGGATGTATTTTTAAATAATTTAATAGAATACTATATTTCATTACGAGTGTATAGGAAAAATCGGGGTTGAATCGGAGTCCGAAAAATCAAGAATGGGAGAAAATTAATTTCGGCGCTTTTTTATTTCATTTGTTTTGATTTTCATTGTTTCCATCAGCTCTCTGGAAAAAGAGTTGATGGAAATAGGATATTTTACCCCAATTGCTTTCAACCTTCCCTAAATACTTCCAAACACAAAAAATTAATTTTTAACATCAAAACAACCATCAACACATATTATAGAATAAAATCATATTTTTTAAAATATCAAATATTTTTACAAAACAAAATTTATTCTAAATACGCACATACGTAAATTGTGAATTCAAAACACAAACCAAATTAGAATCCCACAACGAAGTCACTTAAAGGTGGTCAAGTGATTCTAGAATGGTAGTCATAGCTCCAAGCTATTATCTAGAGTTTCATATTCTAATTTTATATTTATATCCAACATAAACATTTTGACTCAATCATAAGCATATTGTGTTTATGCTTCCAAAACATATATACACAATTCATTAGCCTAATTTAAACATCAAGCTATGTTATTATGTATCTAATACATAATACATCACTATATGCTTTATTAATGAAAACAACTTATTAATGAAAACATAGCTTTAGAGAAGATCAAACTTACCTAGTAAACTTGATTGCAAGATCCAATCTTCTTCTCCCCGTTGAAATGTTGTAGATAACTTTTAAAGTTATCGAGCTCAACTACAAGATCCAATCTTGATTCTAATACTAGCAAGCTTGATTCCAAGATCTAATCTTGATTTCTCATTGTTGAAATATTGTAGAGAACTTCCAAAGCTTCTCTAAACACTTCTTTTACTTAGGCTAATATTTCTAAATCTTGCTTATTTTAGCTTTCACAAGCTTAACTTTCTTACGTTCAAGCTTGATTAAAAACTTGCTCAAGCTTGCCTTTTATAGCAAAACTTATGCAATTTTTAATTAATAAAAGACTAAATCAACTTTTAGGTGGGCTTAATCCAATTTGTCCAAATATGTATAATTAGGTGTGACTAATCACCTTTGTCTACCACTTTGATTTAATCTAATTAAACAAGACATAGTTTAATCAATGGATTAGTTCCATGTATACCACTTTGATTTAATCCAATTAAATCAAGCCAAATGCGCCTATTATTACATATTTATAATTACCAATATATCATCCAATAGTAGAGATATTTATGAAATTACAACAAAGCTCTTGTATGATTTTGGATTAATCCAATTAATCCAATTGGGTCAAAGTAAATATTATTTCAATTGATAATTATAATATCAAATATGATTTATTACCAAACTTTATCACCTATCCAAGTGCTCAACGAGTACACTTCATATTGTGGGACTCCCTAAGTCCAGACACGATTGTCACATAAAATTATCATATATGTACGTAATTCGGCCACCATCGAATTCGCGAAGAACACAAATGACCTATCTGAACTATACAAGTCGAGGTCATCATATATGTTTAACAATCCCTTCGTCATAGGCTATCCGCGTTGTGCTTAGGAAACATAGATAACATTGCCAAGATTCCAAGGCACACATCTCATGTCGACATGTCCACGATTTTTACAACTAACCAGAACACCATTTCTTATATATCGTAATATCCCCCTCCTCAGAGATGCTACCGGCAGGGAATAGGCCGACCTATCCCCCTGAGCCTTTGACTTTCAGACTATGATCAACATTACTAAACTCATTTCAAATATAAACTTATTCATGAGACCATTGCCCAACTCAAGAACATAATAAATATTTTATTACTTTTATCTGTGTACTCAATAATACTTTTATTTACAACTCCGTTCATGGACACCTTGACTTATTATACACGTAATCAAGACTATACAAGTATCTATTACATGACTTTACTTCGATTATGACTGAACTGAAACTCTGACTTGACCTGATGGACTCAACACCCTAGTGACTGCCATCAGTATCCATCCTCTCGAGTTCATCCTCTGGGAATACCTGCAAAACAGAGACACTGGGGTGAGGGGTTAGATCGTTTGAACGACCTAGTGTGTGAATGGTTTAAAAACGAAAATTAAAATACTTTACAAAATAATTATTTATTTGTGAAATCAAAATCATCTTCAAGATAACAATCTTTTCTAAAAACTCTTTCATATTTGAAAAACTGATCTCTTTTTGTGAAACTATCTGGAAACTCTTTTATGTCTGTAAAACTTTGAGTCTTTCTATAAAACTGAATTATTTCTAAAACATTTTTTTGTAAAAATTCTTTTTCAAAATCTCTTTTACAAAACCATCATTTCTAAAAACCATATCTCTGAAAATTTGACTCTGAAAAACCTAACTTATAAGAGCGTTACATCTCGCCGTCCCCCTATATGCCTAAACTAGTGGTCTTGGGGCGTTACGTCTCGCCCTCACCCAAGCCACTGAACTAGAGCTATATGTGCAGATCAATGATATCATCCCGACTCTGAATCTATGGTCTAGGGGATTTACGTCTCTCCGTCCCCATAGCCCTGAAATATAGGCGTTACGTATCATCATCCCCCTAGTCCTGCTTTACATGTGCACATATGGTATCCATCAATACCAGTAACCGCCAATTCCATACCAAGTAACATCTGAGGCGGGTTTTTCTCTAATGCCTCCAAAAATCATCAAAATCATGCTTTAAAAATCATCACTTTCTAAAACATTTCTCATTCAAAAACATAATTGGAAGTAAACTTGGCTAACACCGTAAGTGCTCAAAAATAAGTCTTGATTCAAAACAAATCAGTAAATATCAATTTGAGAAAAGGGTCCACTCACAGATTTGGAATCTAGCTGGCACTACATTGTTTCACCAAGGAAATTGCGGTTCCTACGATGATCTATAATTGATAAACTTAATTAGTGTACAAGTCATGAAATTATGCTTGTAACATGACATAATGCATGTATATCCGTTGATACGAAATCCTCAGGGTGGCCTCAAACATCATGTGTTGCAATTGAAATGAAATGAAACTATTTCTGTTATGCGTCGTGATGCTAGGTCGGGAGTGTCGCAACGTCCATACAAGCAGACCCAGACATAAAGCTTCTTTTGGCTATGTATCACGATGCTGGGTGTTGGGTG
>SKCR01024639.1:0-19906 GCA_019454045.1 Zanthoxylum bungeanum
AATAACTATCATACATATAGTTTTGATGTGTCATTTGTTAGATCATATCTAATGCATGACTAATGGGAGTATCTCACAAGTCTCTTAGTTTTATATCAAATATAAAATTTTATATCGAATATAAAAAAGACGACTCCCACTGTTTTCACGGAGAAAATAAGACTTAGGTAAACCTTTTACCTCACAAACATTTCATTATTACATTAATTATGAAAATGTCGTTGGGATATACAATACTAGAAAGAAAATTATACGCTCCCACTGACCCTATTATTAAATATGTATTCTCTATACTTTGATAAAATCAGACGATCTGACTGTATCAATATTAGAGAACAAAAATTTCTGGAAAGCTCACCTGAGTCTACAATAGGCTCTATAAGCTAGTATATCAAACTGTGATCTTAGCAGAATACAAACTCTAGGGCCATTCTAGAATGAACTCTTCAAACAAAGAAACCACAATGGATCTCTCATTCGAAGAAACCATTCAGGAATGTCGCTTTGCATTCTTTAGCCAAAATACATAGTTTAATATCAACATTAACCAACAGATCCTTAATTGTTCAAATAGTGTGACTAGAGACAGGTTTTCTCAGAATCTACAATAGATTGTTGAGTAAAACCTTTCTCACTGTCATACTGTAAAGGTCAAACCTTTAACAAGCTCATTTTGCTTTTATCGTGCAAATAATTTGCACATTTTATGAACGATTCATAACGAAAGCTTAATCAAGTTCAAAACTTGATTGTAGTAAGCTACGAACAATCTTAGATCTATGGTTCAATGCTAACTTCCGAAATCGATATCAAATATCGCTCTCACTATAAGTTATAGGATAATTTTCTTTAATAAGAAAACAACAGAATCATTAAGTATCAAATACTTTGCTAATGATTCTGACATCCTATTGGACTTATATGGAAGCTTTCTAAAGGTCATTTCATCTTATTAATTATGTAATTCCATTTATAGTTTATCACTCTCACATTTGACTTCAATAAGTCAAGTCTTTTCTACAATTATCAAAATCTGATGTTACACACCAAGTAAAATAATTTTATTACTCAGGATCGTAGAAAAGATATTCTATCAAATAAAATATAATATTCTATTAAATAGAATAAATGATAATATTTTACTTGTACCTCCGAGGCGCAAGTACTTTTCAATTATATAACTATTATACAAAAGAAAGATTCAAATCTCAAACATTTTAAGATTCGAATTTTCTACTTATACATATCATATACGTAACTGTAGAAACTAATGTAACCTTAATTAAAAAGATGAATTAGTGTTACTGGAGCATATCCCCGAGAGTATTAAAAACTAATTCGGTAACACTCAATATCAAACGAATCAGATCATATAAGATTTGATTTCTCCCACTGATCAATTCCATCACGATGGAATCATAGAAGAATCATATTGAGTAAGAATCAAATTCATTAAATAACTGTAGAACTAATTGACATAAATTCATATGTTTGATCATATCAAACATCCTTGAACAATTCAAAGACTCACGACGAATTTTAAAATATAGTTTTCAACACTTCAAATAGAATATCTTTGAACCATTCAAAATATTCTATCCGAGTTTCATCAGAAACATATTGAAAGTTCTCAAACCATTCAAAATGTTCAATATATATATTCTTTTAGAAACACACAACTAAGTCATGAAAACTTATTAACTAAGTTACGAAGTAAAGAAAACTATCCAAGGTAATTTATAATCCATTAAACTACATACATCCAATGTATTAGTTTAATAAATATGTGGTTCAATGACGATCATTAGTTAAATGAGATTTAATCACATCCTGAATATAATATTCATTAAATGAATAAGGATATATGGTGTGATTTTGTATCAGACCATTTTTTACCATAAAGAATAAGCATCTAATGCTTATGTGATAAAATCTCATAAAGTATTGTTCTAAGTTATTTAGTTAACCGAATATTTTTCTTAATATTTATCTCTTCATCAATGAAACCACTAGTCATACTAAAATATGTAACAATTGTTTATAAAGAATAAGTAATTATCCAATAGTCACAATTTCTGATATCAAATATCAAAAACAATTATTAAACACAATTTTAAATAACTAGACGGGAGATTTGGTATCCAATACTTATAGTTGTCGTATTGTGAGAATTGATATTCTCTATACACAACTATACACATCTCTTTTCTTTAGCTTTATAATTTGCCTTCAATTATTCACAACAATTGCAAATAATTGATTAGCAAACTGTGTTAAACACGTGACTTCTAAAAGTCACTAAAGTCAAGAAACGTCATTATAAGATAAAAAAAAAACCTAATGGAGTTTTTTTAATGCCAGTCAAGAATCTCGAGACATGAACTAATTCACGTTAATTCTTACTGCACAAGAAAATATTATCTCTAGACAATTATATCCTAAAACAGATATCTATTTAGATTACCTATCGTGACTTAGTAACTAAGTCACTAACCATCTTATTTTTCAAGAAAATCGGAACAACAGTTCCTGATGGTTTTGACTAATCTAACAATATCCAAGTCTACTAACATTCTAGAACCTATTCTAGAAGTTCGCAACCATAAGTGAAGTAAGAAAACATATTCAAATAATATGCATGCAGTGGATTAGAAGTTTAATTCTATTAACAATATAGAATAAAGGAAAACACAGAAGCGGCAATTTCAAAATATTACACACTGCTTTAGTTATGGATTTTTAACCCAGCAGTGTCACCCACTACTTTACGTAATACCGTAATCCCTAACGGAAAATAGGAATTCAATAATTAAATCGAATTCCATAGTGAGAAGTGGACCCCATGAATATATTTCGACTCACAGCTTTGGCATGATCTCGCCTACTTATATTCATTAGGTAGATAACTCATTGTCAATCACACTCACTGTGACTCCTGATTTTGGTCCTGACCGTTTCTCGTTATGACAGCTTTGGCACGTTCACAAGGAGGCGTATCAAGGCATCATTTGCCAATGACAAACTCAAGCTACCGATGTAGTCCTGAAAGCTTTGGCACGTTCATGATTTCCACTTTCACTTGAATTTATCTAGTATCAAATATACATCCGGCATCGATAAAATTCTATCAACTACACCCTCACTGCTTTGGCACTTTCTCGGATGCAGCCAAAGAAAGATACCCATAAACTGTATTGACAAGACGGACCAAGAAACATGCATCCAATACATGTCACATTAGTGCCTTATTTAAGCGGGGATATTACTCAAGAAAGCATTGCTCTATATCAAATGCATAATTTAATCTAGATCAATTTCTAAATAGTTCAATTCTACCTTAGAAAACATAACTTAACTTAACCATTAAATATCTATTACGTTTCCCGTTAGCGTAGAATAGAAAATTCAAGGAATATCTAAATTATATGCATGTGAAAACATCAAAATTGGATTATATATCATATATCAAGCATGAAAATGTAATGGATGAAGGATCAGACCCGCTCTGATACCATTTTTATTGGAGTTTTGGCGCGGGCGCAGCGGAAGCTCGTGGTTCAGGTGAAATCGTAATTTTAAAACTTTTAAATTACCAAATAAATTATTCAATATCCAATATGAATAATTCATTCATATTTCACATAAACATATTTATTTGATATCAAATAACGACATAAATAGTTAAGAAACATCGCGAAACTTTTACGAAAACGTTTTTCCGTAAAATGGCATAAAATGTATTTTTGATCGAACCGACCACCCAATACACATGAGGGCTGCCCAAGTCAACCCCAACAGTACTAGGGCAGATCATGGACTGCCTAAACAGTGACCAATTCATTGTTTGGGCAGCAGTATCCCGGTTGGCTCAAAAGTCACCCGGTAACTTCGTTTTTTAGCGTTTTCGCATATTTCAACTACGAAACAGTTTCCGGAAATTGTTCCAATACCCAAAATACATCCAAAACATTTAAATGACATATTTTCATCACCAAAAATTCCAGATTTTTCAGGTCAAAAACAGTGAGTAAAAATATCATTTTTCATGCTTTAGATTCAATTTTTAGCAAGATTAATCTAATTAAACCAACACCAATTCAAAGCCACCACATATGAAGAACTTTAGAAAAATTCTAGGCATAACAAGAGTGGTCATTACACTCTAGAATGATAATTAAATTGTTCAACAATAAATTGAACCTAAATTACCTTAATCTAGTTCAAAATATATTTACACATGCATCTAGCCACTTAATCAAACAATCAAAACTCAAAGCCCCAAATTTTTGAGATAAAAAATAATTCTACATCATATGTAAACAACAAGAATAAGAAAAGAAATAAATTTCACAATTGGAGAATATTAAAGATTACCTTTAATCTTCAAATATCCTTCAATTTCCTTTTATTCTTGCTTATTTTTCTTCTAAAAAATACTTGGGTATGCTTGGTGGCTGAGTTACACGTTGGATGAGGCTAGAAATATTGATCAACGCCCACCAAATGAAAGAAAATAATTTTCTTTTCCTTATCTCAAAAATGGCGTGAACAATGGCCTTTTAAAGGCAACAATCAAAATTTTTTTTAATTAAAATAAAAGACTTGGCAAATGGTTATGACACATGGCATACTAATAATATACTTTAAATAATAGTGCAACATTTTTACACATTTAAATCAAATAATAAAAGTCAAATAATTATTATTTAATTTACATGTGTCATCAAATAATTTACCAATTAATGTGTATCTAATCTAATTATGTATCAAATACAAATACACATTAAAATAACCTTAGCATGTGTAATTTTGTTTACTGATTAAACAATTCGAATTAACTAATTTAATCTGATAAGATATTATGAATAATCTGTACTATTCATAATGCGTTGCCCAAGTTCTCAACGAGTACACTTCATGTTGTGGGACTCTCTAAGTTTAGGTTTATCCATCACAAAATCCAATTTCGTGTCCATAATTCACCCACTCATGAATTATGACGACCACATATAATCTCGCTAAACTATGCAAGTCGAGGTCAATGCATACGTATAATCACTCCGTCACAGGCCATCCATATTATACTTGGGATATAGATAAAAATGTCAAATCCTTATGGTATAATATAGTCGACTTTCAAATTTACGATCTCTAAATAACACTCGGAACTCGTTTCCGAAAATATACCACGACCATGGATTTACTAGATCGCAAACATGTATAGGATACCTATGCCAGGTACACAGGACTGACGGATTCTATCTTGTTACGCACTGGATATCATGAGCATCAGTCCACACCCAACGAATAGGCGGAGGTCTGATCTGAATAGATCGGTGACGTGATTGCCATCAAAGTAAGGAGGATAACTCATATATCCACTGTGGTATCTCAAGTGAAAGAACCATTATGCTTGCTCAACTCGAGAAGATTCCTATTGACGTTGGTGTACCATCTATTAGGAAATCTTCAGTGAGTCGTTCAATGTTTAACAAATAAACACCTACATGTCTATACCAGTCTCCCAAGACTCATGGTTCATTGGGATAAACCATCGGACCAAGTCACGATATACGATATGTATTAGTCTTAGCGGATTTTGCTAACCGACCCGTGTTAGTAAATCTTGACCAGGAACTTTATTTAAGGATATACAACTTATAGTGACGCTTCCCAATGTCAATTACAAATTACTTTGTAACTGTGCACTACATTGTATATCCTAGGGTCTTTGTCTAATATACATGTATCACTATATCAGATTTAGTTTCAATCTAATCATAATTAGATCAAATATGTATATAAAAGATAAGAGGTGCTACCATTAAATAAGTAATATTATGGAAAAAAAGGAATTGTTCGTATTCATGAATCAGACATAAATACGATCCGGATTGGCACTCCGAGCACTAACCCTAACACCTTAAACATTCAAAATCTGTATTTTTATCACTGAGACCGGCATACCGGTCTCCTAAACTGGCATACCGATGAAAATGCTCTATTTTCCCAGCCACTGGAACCGGCATGATGTTTACCGGTCTAGCATATCGGCCTTACTCTATTTTGCAAAGCCTCTGGAACAGGCACAAGCCTTACCGGTCCATACCGGTATATCATACCGGTCATACTGAGGATACCATGCTTACTGGAATCGGCATACACCATACCGGTGTACATACCAGTTTCCATACCAGTGTACATACCGATTTCCATACCAGTGAGCCTATGGATTTACAGACCAAAGATGTAAGGATTCTAAAACAACCGGATGTAAGAAAAGATAGAGATACATGATCAGATCGATAAAGAAGTATCGGAACCTATAGTAATAAGGAGAATAGAAAGAGCCCGAGCAAGTATCAAAGTACCTAGTAGACGTAAGATTCCTTCCCTCCTCGGAAATTTCTTTCAAATAGATTTAAGAGCCTCAAATACCTTATATAGATAGCGAATTTCCCAAGTAACGAGGAATAAACAGAAAGATAAAATGAGCAAGAGATCGAGACTAGTCTAGGAAGTTCCCACAGAAGAGAGATGCCAAAAAGAACCTACAGAATTCCAGATCCCCAAACCCATACCCAGGCCCACAAGTAGGCAAATAAATGTAAACGATTAGTTAACTTATCTTAAGCAATCCGATGGAGACAAGACCTTAAGCTATCTAGTTTTCAACCGCTTAGTCATACCACTTAAAGAAGTCGTCCTAATAGAGCCTACCTCATACCTACCTTACATGAGAAATAGACTTTACCAGAACACAAAGTACCAGAATAAGGATACCGAAAATCATTAAGACATAAGATGTTTGCCCTATCCCTAGCAGCATATTGGTGACCGTAAGAAACCCGACGAGAGTTCAAAAATAGAAAGACCTGGGAAGGTAGATTACCCAGAAAAAGGATTAAGGAAGTTTTCAAGGATACAAATAAGAGAACTCAGTATAGTTCAAGATCAAGGCAAGTTAGCACAAGGCTTACTAGGCCAGTAGGAGTCCACAAGATAGACCAAATATAGTAGAACCCACAGATTAGCCCAAGTTAGAAGAAATACGTGAAAGTATACGAGAATAAACTCGAGAGGTTGAAGACATTTAGGAGTGATAAGAGTATCAGCATGGACAGTAGAATAAGGTGCCAAATTTGAAACTTATAGCAAGAGCGGAGATCGGAGATCTAAGAAATAACCAGAAGTATCATTCACCACTAGCATTGGTAGTATAACTTATAACCAAAAGTCAAGATATGGAAGTTATAAAGAGGGGTGCAAATGGTAACAAGAAAATTATGTACATTCAGAGACATAGTTAACATAGTGAGAAAGTAGTAGTGGGAGAATTAATAATAGTTGTGGGACCCCAAGACATGGAGTAGTCGACCAAGTTCATACAGAACGAATGATTACCCTTCTTTTCAGAAACCTTGATTCTAGTAAAGCATGCAAACACCTAACTAGATCATCACCGAGTTTAAGTGTAAAACTTAAATGCGTATTTATAGATCCTTATGGAATGTATATGCTCACTCCTCAACTTAGAGCCTAGTAAAGAGAATGATCGGTAAAGAAGAGAAATTGACAGATTATATGAATTGCGAGATTACTAGACAACTAAATCAATGAGTTCAATGAAACATAGACAAGCAACATGAGCTAGAATAGTTTGAAGCCACAATAAGTTGAGTTAAGTCTAGAGGCCACCATTGAATTAAGGAACCCTTAAAGAAGTAAAGACTTAGAAGTACGAAGAGACCAGAGAGAACAATTCTTAGGAATATAGTGAATAATATATAAAGAGTCTCATGATATTAAGAAGGAAAGATTAGATAAATAGTAGCACATGAACCAAAGATTTAGTAGGAGATGTTCTAAGTAATCAAAGTAGATAGAGTTTTCAAGAAAGTAAAGGAGTAAAAAGTTTAAGGAACTAAGACAAGAAAGAAACCTTTGTGGTAGAGCAAGTTTCTTAAGGAAGAATAACAAAGAGAGTATAGCGGCACCCAGAGAAAGAAAGTAACGACTTCATAAGGTTTAATAATGGGGACTAAACATGAAGGAATATAGAGGCAGTACAAGGAAGTTGTTAGAGAGCATGGCTCTAGAAGGATTTCGCAGAAGAGGTGGAGTGATCGACTGTTGAAAGTGATTATGAGTAAAGTTGGAGAAAGCAAACCAACAGTTTTAGCAGTAGTACCCCAGTGTAGGAAAAGATACCAGACATATATACACAAGAGTCATAGGCTCATAGATAAAGAATATGTGCCACTGGATCACCATAAACAGAAATACTACAAGATAAGTTCTCACCCTCTCAACCCTCGTTAAACAACGACATCATAGATAAACGTCGGTGTTCGTCTCAAGATATTCCCAGAAACAAGAGAATGTGTAGTGTAAGAAGATCGAAACAGAAAACTTTAGATACAGTACAAGAACATAATAGAAGAGAGAATAGTTTTAAATGAGAGATCTAGAAGAGAAGTTATCTAGATGAAACAATGAAGAGAGAAAATACTAGTTAAGCAGTGACAATGATGTAAAGGAACAACATTAAGCAGAACTAGGGACACATGGGAGATGACATCCTTCGAATAAGAAGATAGAGATATAGACCATAGAAGTTTCAAGAACAGCACATAAGAGAAGAGTAGACAAAAAGGTCAGCAAGCAAAAGGTTTGGTAATGAAACAGTTAAAGTGCAACGACAGTAAGAGAAAATACCGAGTAAGTACTTTAGCCAAGACCAAATCACCAACATCAATGTTAATAACAAGAAATGCGGTTTAGACACCAGGTTGCATGCATTGAAGCCTAAATCCTTAGCCAATTAAAGAGGACCACTAGGAAACTACCCAGAAGTAACATTTTGAGTACCAGCATCATCGGTAGACGACATCAGCAAGCTAAGAAGCCCTAAGCCCCCGTAGATAAGCAGAAATATTGGAACTTGAAGAGAGAAGCTCATAAACAGTTGACAAGGAGAATATAGAAAGTTAAGTAGCTAAGTGATAAGAAAGAATATTAAGATCATGTTAGACAAGTGGAGCAAAAGGAGTATCGAGAACAAGCATTGCATATAATGACAATGACCACTCATGTAAACTTATCGAATCCAAAAAGGGAGTATGGGAAACCTGACCGTGGAGACGTCAGTATTATTAGTGAGAGTCAAAGGTACCAACTATTAAGAACTTGATTAAGTCAAATGATTGTTGAGCATAAGTAAAGATCTATAGAAAGAAATTCCCTTGGAGACAAAGTAGGTTGAGCACAACTAAAGGTTCAGAAATAAGGTAGTCCAAGATACCTAGTAAAGATCTTATGAAATGAAAACGAGGTGGTACCTCTTAATAAAGAACTTAAGGAATATTCATTAAAGCCACGAATTCTGAAGTAGTATTTTACCAAGTTTGACATAAGGTTCCATGCATAAGTTAGATATTGAGAAAGATAGAGAATCTCATATGCTATTAGTCAAGGAGTAAATGATCATTCGGGCAAATGTCTTCATAATTAAGCCAAATAGAATCCCCCGATGATACAAAATAGTTACAGTACAGTACAAGGTTTATTAGGGTTCACACGGACAATTAGTGTACATCTTTAGTTATGACTTCTAAGTCATAACATCCTAGGTTCAGAATGATAATGCACGGGAAGTCGTCGGGAAGTAGTATTATACAGTAAATGAGACAAATGAGATGGGCATATAGTCAGTTAGAGCTGGTGGTTTATTAGGAACCCACAAATCTTGTGATCTATGATAAGATCCTACATTTAAAGAGGATTCAAGGACGAATCCTATTTAAGAGGGGATAATTTATAACGATCGGGGATTTCAACTACTATTACACTGTGAGACGGGTGTCACAAAATGTAAACCATGTTTGGAAACATATACCCTCGTGAAATGATTCTGGGAACAATCAATGAAATTCTTCGGGATTCCGATATTAGATGTCATGATGTTATACTCTGAAAAGCTCATGGTATTTGGGTCGTAACTTTTTCATACGAACTCTGATTTTTATGAATTTTATATCGTCAGAAATCTGAGATCGAGACCTACAACTTATGCGTTGAATATTTTTCAAAATTATGACCATAAATAGGTCAAAAATGCAAGTAAAAATTTAGATAAATAGTAATTTCGGACCTAAATAGAAGAATCTCAAACTTTCTCCAAAATTCTACACTTTTCTCCAACCTTCCAAATATCAAATAACCCCTACCATATAAAGAGTACATTATTCATCAAATCAAAAAAAAAAAAAAAAATTAGAAAAAGAGAAGAAAGAAGAAACGTAGAAGAGAGAAAGAAGAGGAAGAAGAAAGGAAGAAAAAGAATGAAGAAGGAAAAGAATGAAGATAAAGCAAAGTTGAGCATGACATCCTTAAAAGATGAGGGAATTCACAAGAAAATAGGTAAGACCAACTTGACCTAAAATTTAATTTGTTGGGTTTTGAAAGTTTGATGATAAAATAGAGATATTAACATGCTAAGGGTTGTTTATTATTGATTGATAAGTAAAGAAATTGGTTGTAGCATAAGTACTCAAATGTGATAAATTCTAAGGGTTTAAGCTAAGAGTGAGGATGATGTGATTAATGAAATGTTGAGGATGTTAACTTGAATTAAAATGTGTGAAGTTAATGTATGATGATGTTTTGTGAATTGGTTTTTAGTGTGGGAATGTTAGGGTTTACATTTGGGTGAGTTAGATTTGAAGAAGAAAGAGCAGAATCCTGGAAAATTGACTCGCATCGCGACGCTAAGGGGATGCGCGTCGCGACGTGCAAGGGAAAAATGGCTACACGTTTCTAGATGCTGCGCGTCGCGGCGCGCAAGGATTTACGTCGCGACTCGTGGCACAAAATCAATCACAAATCAATTGTAAATCATCTCATATCCACCCCTACACGTTAGAGGCTACCCTATAAGTCTTGTATCAACTCGTATCTACATATTACATCATGTTAAGAGTACGATACCCTCAAAATGATAGCCCTTACTTGAATAAGCAAACTTAGTTTGATTCTGATATATTTATTCTTAGTCCATTTTCTAATCGAAATTATCCCAGCGAAATGAAGAAAGGCTAGCGGAACTCTAAGACAGTGAGTGGACACTACCTTTTTAAAAATTTACTTTCAATTTTTTATTTTTTATATCAGACTTACTTTCACGTTTTAGGGCGTTAGATTCTTTTGTTATTACAATCATTTAATAAAAATTTATGATTTGAGTTTTATATTGAGAAATAAACGTTTTCAGAAAATATTTTATGTTTTTCGAGGCATGGGGGAAAAACCCACCTCAGTATGCAACTTGATTCAGAGATGGAATTGACGGACAGCACATGTGCACATGTAGAGGACTGTGGGGACGGTGATACGTAACGCCCTCAGATTCTAGTTAAGGACTAGGGACGACAGATTCCCCTAGATCCTAGTTTCAGCGCTTGGAGGGTAGCATAGATCCACACCCCCAGATCTAGTTCAGTGGCTTGGGGGACGACAATACGTAACGCCCCAAGACCACTAGTTTCAGGGACAGTAGTGGCATGCTTTGGGGGATGACGATACGTAACGCCCTCATACGTCTAGTTTTTCAGATATAGACCAATTTTCAGATATAAGGTTTTTAGAAAATAGTTTTCAGAGATCAGAATTTAGAAACAGTTTTTCAGAAAACTGACATTTCAGAAATAGTTTTCAGAATAGATCTTTCAGTTACAAGATTACAAAACCAGACTTTCAAAAACAGATTTCCGAAAGATAAGTTTTATAAAAGAGATTTCAGACAAGGATTTCAGAAAAATAGTTTTTATATAAAGTTATTTCTGGAACTTTGATTTCAGAACCAAATTTTTTTATATCAGTATTTTAGTTTACGTCCACTAACTTAGATCGTATAATGGTCTAACCCCCCCCTTTCAGTTTCTGTTTTTGCAGGTATCATCAGAGGAAGAGCTCGGGAGGACGGATACTGATGCAGTCACTAGAGTTTGGAGTCCACCAGATTAAGTCAGAGAGAATGAGAGTCCAGTCAGAGTCAAGTAAAAGTTATGTATTAGTCTTTGGTTGTAATAGTCATTGTAAAAGTAAGTGTTACTAAGTACAGTCATTAATGTTGAGTTTGTATGTGATGTTTTTAAGCTTGGGCTACGATCCCATACTTAAGATATTTAAATAATAAAAAAAAGAATATTAGTTTATGTTCATGGTTAAAGAGTCAGAGACTTATGGGGTTAGTATTATCCCCTGCTAGTAACATCTCCCGAATCAGGGATGTTACATATTTAAAGAGGAAGAAAACTTATTTTTTTCAAGCTTTAATTTACCACATATATTATTTAAAGATTAAAATTAGATTAGTCTTTTGAAATTACTCTAATGGTGTCTAAATTAGGGATGGTAATTTTTTTTTGCCTCAAATCCTGATTTTGGGTTATGAAACTCAGATCACTTTTCTACTTATCGGGCTTGGGTGAAAATCTGGATTTTATAATTTTCGATCCCCGATTTCGTTTATAAAAAATAAAAATAAATAAAACGAACTAAAAAATTAAATTAAAAAAAAATGAAATTGACGAAATCTGGCATATTCCTTAAAATTAAAAATCTATGACATCGATTTCCAATCAATACAAACAAACTGCATAATATAAGGGGGAGTATTCAATTGATATTTTAAAAGACTATTTTTCGATAAATAAGTCCAGTAGATTTTAAAAGACATTTAAAGAATGTAATGACTTACAAAATTTTATGAATTTTCTTTTAAAAAAGATTTTTTACTTATAAGATTTTAAAAGATTTATATCATAAGAATTTGTAAGATTTGAAAGGACCACATATAGATTTTTGACTTTTTTAAAATCGATATTATATGGAATGGAACAATAAATAAAAAGCTAATGAAAGTCAATTGATTCAAGCTGTGAATATTTGCATCAACAATAACAGAAAATTGGATCATATGAAATGGAACCATAAATAAAAACGAATGTTCAAAATCATAAATCAATAAAAAAAAATAACAAAGAAATGATAATTTTAATAAAGAAAAGCAAAAGTCAATATAATTTTCCCATTTAAATTACTACTACAACACGTGTAAGAAATTATTAATAGAGTTTTTAATAGTTCATTAATAGAAATACATTGAACACAGAGATTCACAAAATATAAATGGCTAAAAACGATATATTATTTTATTGATAACAAAATAAGATCAATAACTAACACAATTTCCATCTCAAATCACAGAACTTCGCGGCTTACACATTAATTGTAACATACTTGTTGCTTATGTTGTATTATTTTCTTCTATTTGGCGATAAAAAATAATAGTTTTGATAAATTTACGTAGTTGAATTAAAACCATTCTTTGATAAGAATGGAGTGTTGGCAGAGACATATAAAGCACATACATATAAAGCAAATATTCAATATGATAAAGCAAATAAGCAAATATTCAACATGATAAATTTATTAAAACCATTGTTTTCTTCTTAAACACTACTTGATGAATTACCCGATGAATCAATTCAACTACTTTATAATTAAGATGATGGGTCGACAACTATTTCAAGCAGTACTATTAGGAAAAAATTAACACTAGTTTGCCTATTTTTCATCCATAAAAAAATCGATCCACGCGTAATAAAAAATTGAAACATAAAAGTACCTTGTTCACGAAAAGTTCACAAATCTGTTCTTCTTCTCTTCTCTAGCAGTCAAAAAAATCTCACGTCAAAAGTTTGATGGGTTAGAGTGAGATTTTTTATAGGGTTTCGTATTTATACTTTCCACTAAAAAGTCTCACACAATTACACATATATAAAAAAAAAATCCTTCAAAATTAACAAGTTTTTCAATACCATAAGACTTTTTATTATTTGTTTAAAGTCCAGATTGAATACCACTAGATTTGAACACCCTTTTTAAAAAATCATAATAACCTTAATGGAATACCACAAAATTTTTTAAATTATTTAAAAGTCTTAATTGAATATCACAAGACTTATTTAACCCAAAATAATCTTTTAAAATCTCAATTCAATACCCCTTACGTTTTTCATTACTTAAGTTAATTTTCGTCTCCGAGTTTGTAAATCCAGATTTCATCGAACTCTAATCCGATCAACGAGTAAAACGTCGGCGTTTCACTTTAAACCCCAACCACTCCGGTCCGTTTTCCTATTGGTTTAATTTATTATTCCCAATTTGACCTTCGAACGTTTCAATATTCAAAGGACTCCACTATTGAAACCGTTTATTTTATTCCCAAAATCAGACGCAGCAATGCTTAAGCAAACTTAGCTAACAGTTTTTTCTTCATTCATCAAAACGTTGATTATGGCAACGGCGTCGTTTTTAACGCCGACGCAAAGGTACGCTGCCGGAGCATTGTTCGCAATCGCTCTTCGCCAGGCTCAGATCAACCAGACTCGCCCCTTGGGCTTGCCCTCTGAAGATGACTCAAATGAGGAGCGAAGCAGCTGTAGCAGCAGCAGTGACTCCGTGGCCGATGACCCTGAACTTTGGGTCCACGAAAACTCCGGTCTGCTCCGCCCCGTTTTCAGGTGATTTCGATCATTTTTTTTAACTCCTTTTGAAATCAAACTAAAAATTGGAATTAATATTCAACTCATTTAATTCTTCTCTGTCTCAACTGCCAAATAGGTGTGTGTGTTTACCTCGTGAAGTTATTTTGATAAAGGAATTGATGTAAGATTTGGAGTACTGGAGTTTCCTTATTCAGGAGTTGCGACTGTTTAGTTTAATTAAACTGTAATCTAATCTGATCTGGCTTTTGATTGTTAGGATCCTAGGTCCCACATGGGTTAAATAGAATAACATAAATGGGAGAATATGAACTCACGGGCTCCCTACTCATGTGTTTGTAACAATTGGTATTAGAGCACCCACCACGCTGAGCATGGAATTGGACGCACCATGCGCAATATGGGATCGGTAAAATGGTATAAATGCAGCTTCGTGGCCGTTGTTGCGACAGGGCGACTTGAGGAGGGCTGCTACACGGAGACGGGATCCGCGAAGTCACCCAACAGGGTATGATTGGCTGCTGCGGACATCGGTTACGAAATGTGGTGTAATGTTAGGATCTTAAATCCCACATGGGTTAAATAGAATAACATAAATGAGAATATAAGTTCATGGGTTCCTTCTCCTTACAAGTCGGTTTCTAAAGATGAGTTCTACCCACAGTTTTGTAACATTGATCGTGGTTGTTGATAGCAAAAAGTGATATCCAGTTTTCAGCCAGTTTAGATGTTGGTTTTAGAATTGGTTTATTCAGTTTTTCTTTTGAACTTGTCATGAACAGGTTTCTGGATATTGAATCTGCTGCGTGGTCTGGACTAGAGGAAACTGCTGCATGTTCTCCTGCTAAGCATCATGTTGGAGCTGTATGTTATTTTGTTTCCTGCAACATTATAATCCAACAGAAAGCTATCAAGGGTTCTTTTAACTTTGTCATAGTGTTTGGTATTAAATAGCGTTGCTATGCATGTCTTAATTTTGGTCTAGGGAGCTGTACATTTGAAGAAACAATTTTATTAATAAAAGTGAACTGTTTATCGATTTAGTTGTTTAAGGAATCATCAGCCTTTAATGTGACCAAGTCTGTTGCAGTTTTTGAGGTTACTCTCAGAAGAAGCTGGAGATGGTTCTTCCGAATGTTCAGATCAGGAATTTGCTCTATCAAAAGCTGTTGATGCTACATCAGTCAGCCTGGAGACAGATTCTGAAACTTCCAAGTATAAGGAGGAGAAACATCGCGAGTTTGAAAATGAATGTCGTGAGAAATGTTCCACTGGTGAAATGCCGTCACACTCTGAGTCGGAAAATGCTGATCTGAAAGCTCAGCCGGAGATGGGTAGTAATTTAGTGGGATTTGATGATTCACCTCACGAAAAACACCTTGATTATGAAAATGAATGTCTTGAGAAATGTTCCACTGGTGGAATGCAGTCACATTCTGAGTCGGAAAATGCCGACCTGAAAACTCAACAGGAGACAGACAGCAATTTAGTGGCCATTGAAGATTCACCTCATGAGTCTGGCAGTAAATTTGATGAGAGACATATTGAAGACGAAGCAGTGCTCAGTTATCAGAGGAAAGTGACAGTTCTCTATGAACTACTTTCGGCTTGTCTGGCAGATATACCAGCAGATGACAAAAAATGCACCAGACAAAGAACGGGCTATGATTCTCGACATCGTGTGGCTCTGCGATTGCTTGCAACATGGCTTGATATCAAGTGGATAAAAATGGTCTGAATACTAGTCATTCCTTATCAGCTGCCATCTAAACCTTTTTCTTGTTGTATATGACATTCTCGCAGTGCTTTTTGTAACATTGTTGATAATTTTATTATTGTTCCTTTTATATTTATTACATGTGATTAATACAAAAAGGTTTTTGAACTCATAAATGTGATTAAATAGAAAGATAAGAATATTAGTCCATAAGATATCTGCAACTCCTCCTTAGCCGGATGCCTTCTTTATCTAATTTTCACATATATTGGAAGAATTACCACATTTCCAGTCCAGTTTTTGCTGTGCATGGATGTCCTATCATTTTTAGTGATTCAACCTGTCAACTGCATTTTCATCATGTTTTATTTATTCTTTCTATTCATACAATTCCACTTATTAGGAAGCTATTGAGATGATGGTTGCGTGCTCTGCAATGGCTGTAAGCAAAGCAGAAGAATCAAAGGAAAAAGAAGCCAAATCATCAGAAAGCAAATGGGCGAAGTGGAAGCGTGGTGGTATCATTGGTGCAGCTGCATTAACTGGAGGAACCTTGATGGCCGTTACTGGTGGTATGCAACCATTAAAATGGTTTTCTATAATATTTGAAGTATTGATATTTCTACTTGAAACAAAATATATCATCATCACTTTCAATTCATATGTCTAGTATCTGACAGGATTAGCTGCCCCAGCAATTGCTGCTGGATTTGGTGCTCTAGCTCCAACTTTGGGCACTCTTATCCCTGTTATAGGAGCAAGTGGGTTTGCTGCAGCTGCAAGTGCTGCAGGAACTGTTGCTGGTTCTGTTGCCGTTGCCGCGTCATTTGGAGGTGATGATGATCCTTGGGGCATCTTCTATAAGTTTCACATCCTTTGGTGTGATTTCTTCTTTTTTTTTTTTCAGACCACACATTTTAGATAGTTATTACGTATTTGTTTCTGTCAGTCATCTATAGGATGTATAGAAAAATTTATGAAATTTTGCTCATGTTCTAATTGCGGATCATGTTAGCATGGTGTATTATTTAGAGAACTCCCCTTGATCTCTCCTCAATTGTGGGTAGGGATGGCAATGGGGCGGGTTTTGGGAGGGGAACCATGATCGCTGAACCCGAATTATTGAGAAATCCCCGAGCCCCGTTCCGAACTTGAAATTCCTCGAATGGGGATGTGGGATAAGTGGAGATCCGATCCCTACTTACTTTATTGTTAATTTTCAACTGTTATTTGAAAATCTTAGAATAAGGCAATGGGTTTTTTGTTTATAATATATACATTTTTTTATAAAATATGGAAATTTTTCTCCCGGCCCGATTTGGATTTTTGCATGTTTTGGCGCCCCGAACCCGCCCCGATTGGGGAGGATCCCCACAAGGCCCTGAACCTGTGGGGATTTTTGCCATCTCTAATTGTGGGTAAGGATTTCTGGCAAAACAAAATGCTTCTCGTGATATGGTTGTGTAAAATAATACAATTACTGATTTGGTAGATAATATCAGGGTAGTTGATACAGTTTGGTTTGGTTCTTTATGAAATTCTTATGTTTATGTTAAATAGAAATGGCAGAAATCCCCAAAGAGACGGGGGTCCTTGGGGCCCTCCCCAAATGACGTGGGGATCGAGGATAAAAAATTAGAAAAATTAATGTCGGGGACCGGGATGAGGAAAATTCAATACTCATTTTTTATTCGGGTAAGGGACAGGGATGATGTGTAATCCCCATCCCCTCCTCATTCCCCATTTTAAAATTTTAAATTATTTATTTTTTAAATATTTAGTGAAAAGATTTTATAATAAATATGAATGTAAATATAAAATATCATAATATTTGAGAAAATATAAATAATAGATAATATAAGTGCTTAGATGAAAATGGTCATTAATGACAAAAATATAAATACCCAAATATTGATTTCAAATATTGATTTGGCTTTTGTTTCAAATATTGATTTGAATATTTATTTTAAATTTATAAAAAGTAATTTTTTTCTTTTATTATAAGATTCTGAAGGTTGACAGAGATGATTTGATTGGCGATTTAGTTATTGTAATTTGTGTAATGAACTAATGTAGTATTTATTTTTATTTTTTGGATAATCCTAATCAAATGCATTATTTTTGGATAATTTCATAGCTATATAGTAATGTCGATGACATTGACATAGTTTATAAATGTTAATTGATATTAGTTTATTTTTGGAGAAAATTAGCAGATATTCGGGGTTCGAGTCCCCTTGGGGATCCCATACCCTCCCCTTAAATAATTATGAGGGGACGGAGGCATAAGCAGGATATCGAGGATGGGTACGGGGATGTCGATCCCCTCCCTCTCCCCTCCCCATTGCCATCCCTACAGTTAAACGTAAATGGGAGGTTTTGAGGTAGTTCCTCCTGCAAATTTATCATCATAGTTGACC
The DNA here is from genome assembly GCA_019454045.1 of Zanthoxylum bungeanum. Taxonomy (NCBI): domain Eukaryota; kingdom Viridiplantae; phylum Streptophyta; class Magnoliopsida; order Sapindales; family Rutaceae; genus Zanthoxylum; species Zanthoxylum bungeanum. The sequence goes on from SKCR01024639.1 coordinate 18,708, forward strand.
AAAATCTTGACCTGAAAATTTAGAAAGTCAGGTACCTGTTATTTCCCTCTATTACCTAAGAGATAGAGTTTTCAAACATTTTATTTCTTTGTATAAGCTACTTTCCTCTATCCTGCGATTGAAATACCCTGAATTTTTTTAAAAACATATTTCCCCTCTGTTAACACATTCTTCACCCAGCTGCTGGAGCTGGACTTACGGGGAGCAAAATGGCTAGGAGAACTGGAAGTGTTGATGAATTCGAATTCAAGGCTATCGGAGAAAACCAAAACCAAGGCGTGCGTATTGCATCCTCCTTTATCATTTAAAATCCACACCACCCTGCACCCCACAAAATCCCACTGCTTGTTTAAAAGTAAAAATTGTTGAATCAACTGTCTTAAATTCAATTGTCATTTAACTTTTCTATCAGCGGCTAGCAGTAGAAATCTTGATCTCTGGAGTAGTTTTTGATCAGGAAGATTTTGTAAGGTCTTGGGAAGGACTAAATGACAACATGGAAAGGTATATTATTTGGTGCCACCTTCTATTTAATGGAAATTTGGCTCTTTCAATTTTCTGTTCAATCTGAATTGTTCAAGAATTGACTTGAGAGTTTTTCTAGGTATGCTCTGCAGTGGGAGTCAAAGAATCTAATTGCAGTGAGCACTGCAATTCGGGATTGGCTTACTTCAAGTAATTCATTTGAAACCTTATTTTACTGTTGTTATAAAGTCAAATTGAATATAATGATAAAATATGATTTATAATGTCAAGATTGCTGTTACTTGCTGCAGGAATTGCTATGGAGTTAATGAAGCAAGGCGCGATGATGACTGTACTAAAAAGTATTCTAGCTGCATTGGCTTGGCCAGCAACTTTAATTTTTGCTGCTGATCTTATAGACAGCAAATGGACAATCGCTGTTAACAGGTTAACTTAGTTTTGAATAAGAGATTTTGCATTCAAATTCTGATATTCTATAAGTTGATTAATTATAATGTGGAGCAAGTTGAGTCTGTTTAAATCTAATGTGTGTGTTGGTCTGTTGGACCCACGTGACAATTCTGTAAATTAACTTTGACCATGCACAGGACGGTGTTTATAGCTCAATTATTATTGTGTGTTTTCTTATCTGCAAACTTGTGTGGTTAATGGATTTTCAGTAGCTGTTGTTGGAAAAAAATAGTCAGATTTAAACCATTAAAACTGTCATAATC
>SKCR01024640.1:0-19970 GCA_019454045.1 Zanthoxylum bungeanum
ATTATAGAACCCACACTTTCTAGTGTTATATATCTTAACGACATTGTCATTATTATAGTAATAATGAGATGTTTATGAGGTAAAAGATTTTCCTAAGTCTTCTTTACTCCGTGATAAAAGTGGGAGTAGTCTCTTTTATATACGATATAAAGTTTTATATAAGATATAAAACCAAGAGACTTGTGAGATACTCCTATTAGTCGTACATTAGATATGATCTAATGAAAGACATAACAAGGCTATCTGTATGACATTTAGTATAACTGTTCGACAGTTATTGTGTGTCTTATATAAAGTATTCATTTTTCGTAAAGGATGATTCCTTTTTCGAAAGAGATATTGATTAGAATGTCTAATCAATCTTATGTATCATTTGATGATGACATAATAAAAACTTATAATGTGCGATTATCGATGTCGATTTAATCGTAATTGTTACGAGTTTTTTGACATCTTATAGACCATATGATGGATCTTGAAACACGTTCTTTCTGATCTTTGAGATATTAAGAACGAGTTTCTAATTCATGGAGAATACAGTCTGCAACCATTAGGGTCATATTATTTTTGAGACTAATCATGACGTTAGATAGTCTACGTCATAAAGAGTCACAAAAGATGCAGTGGGAGTGTCACGAAGAATTCTACTAACTGAGTAGAGTTAGATGCAACTTATTAAGTATTGACTTATGAAGTTGCATAGTGACTTTACAAATTAGAAGTTTTTTGAATTGTTATTGTGCTTGCGGTTGTCTTCATAGTATTTTGGATTTGATCCTTAAATACTTGGACAACTCAGTAGCTGTAGCACAATACTGATGTAGCATCAGAGTCATATTAATGTATAATCTAGATTCTACAAAATATGAATGATGCTGACTATGGGAAACGATGGAGTTTGTTTGACAAACTCAATATGTTATGCGGACTTGTTTTTTGTTGCCTACCTCTTAAGTACTGGGTGCTTTTGAGGACCATGGTGTGCATACGATGCACATTGAGACGTGTATATGATACCGTGGATTGGCACTAGAGCAAGTGGGAGAAATTGTTGGGGTTGGTGCTTAGAGCGCCAATCCGGACCGTATTTATGTCTGATTCATGAATACGAACATCCCCTTATTCCATAATATTACTTATTTATGGTTGCATATCTTGTTCTTATGTACATATTCGATCTGATTACGATTAGATTGAAACTAAATGTGGTTTAGTGATATGTATATATTAGACAAAGGCCCGATAATATATAATGCAGTACACAGTTACAAAGTTAGTTTGTAATTGACATTGGGAAGTGTCACTGCTATATGTATATTATCAAACATAGTTCCTGGTCAAGATTTGCTAACACGGGTCGGTTAGTCAAATCCGTTGAGACCAGTACATGTCGTATATCGAGACTTGGTCCGATGGTTTATCCCAATAAACCATGAGTCTTTGGAGACTCGTATAGACGTGTAGGTATTTATAGTGGATAAACACTGAACGGCTCACCGAAGATCTTAATGGGGATTACGCCAACGTCAATAAGAATCTTCTCGGGTTGAGTAGCATAGTGGTCCTTCGACTTGAGACACACAGTGGATGTATGAGACGTCCTCCACACTTAGATGGCAGTCACGTCACCGATCTATTTAGATCAGACCTCCGCCTGTTCGTTGGGTGTGGATCGATCCTCAGGATATCCTGTGTGTGTCAAGATAGGATCCGTCAGTTCTGTGTACAGAGCATAGGTAGTCCATATATTATTAGCAGTCTGTTAAATCTGTGGCCACAGTATACATCGGAAGTAAGTTCCGAGTGTTATTTAGAGATTGCTAATAGATACGTCGACGGGATAATACCTATAGAGATTTGACGTTTACATCTATATCTCTGGGATTATCCGGATACCTGTGACGGAGGGATTATACGTATGCAATGACCTCGACCTGTATGATTCAGCTAGTTTATCCGTGATCGTCATAATCTACGGGTGGATAGATTATGGACACGAAATTGGATTTCGTGACGGATATACCTGAATCTAGAGAGTCTCAATAATGAAACATACTCGTAGAGCACTAGAGCAACATTTATGAATAATGATGATTATTTATAAATCGTTTAAACGTTAAACGAAAAATACATGCGAACGGGCCGAACCGTCATTTCCTAATTAATGTGTATTTGTATTTAATATATGATATTATTAAATACACATTAATAAATAGTCAAATAAAGGTATTTGACATATATCATCAATATATGTATTTGAGATATTTAAAGTAAATATAATACATATATTTGATTATTTGTATTTAATTAATTATTTAATTATTTAATTGTTAAATGATTAATATAATTAAAATATAAATATATCACCAAATAAAGTTAGGAAATGATTATAAATGTAAATGTTTGACTTTACATTAAAGGAAAAGGTTGTCAAATTGATTTTGACTTCTTAAGATATTTGTTCAAAATTGTTTGAAAAATTAAAATATCTCTCTCCTTTATTTTTAATTAATTTCGGCCATGACTTTGAAAATTATAAGAGATATATTTTCTTAGTTGCAATTGTTGACTTAGTATAAATATCAATAAAATGTTTTTTAGATATTTATATATAAAGTTGAACAAATTCAATGAAAATGAAATTGAAAATAATTTGGTAAATACTTATGGTAAATTTCGGCCAAGGGTTATTTTGCCACAAGTATATATTGTTTTCATTTCATCTTCATTTAACTAACCTAAAACATTTCAAAGAAAACTCCATTAATGGAAGCAAAGGAAGCTTGTGAGAAAGAAAGAAGAAATCAAAGAAAGCTTGGATTTTAGTGAGTTTTTCCAACTTGCTATTAGAAAGGAAAATGTTCCTTAGGATCTAGGCTTTAACATATGATGTTCTTAGGTTATTTCTTTCTTTATTCCTTGTGTTTTTGTTGATGGAAGTTTTGATGGAAGTGTTGAGCATGTATGATGAAGGAAAGTTGTGACTATTGTAGTTATAAGCTTTCTTTTAAGGTTTTGGAAACCATGTTGCTAATCCAGAGTTGTTGACCCACTCTTAGATGACCTATATTTGATCTTGAGGTTTTTCATTGTGTTGAGACTTTGATTGGATGGAAGAAAGATGATTAAAGTGTTGTATTTAACCAATTTGGTCTAATTTGTCCAATTTGATGAAATTGAAAAATTAGGGTTTAAGACCACTTCCAAATTTGGGGATTTTCATATATGTTGTGCATTTGGATGTGTATATGATGCATATAAAGTTTCATGTTCATTGGATTACATCTTGATGTGTTTTGATGCATGAAATGACAAAGTGCACAAAATGGCACCAATTGGGTGCATTCGGCCAAACTTGCAAAAATGGGGATTTGTGGTTGCCCTTGGTTTTTTGATGTTTTGAACATGCTAATTTCATCTTAGAATGATTTAGAATCATTCAAAATTGATTAGATCAATTTCGGACTAAAATGGACAAAATACCAATGTAAGGGCATTTTGGTAAATTCACTTGAATATGATTCATTTGAATTTTATTTCATAATTTGATTATCGGAATATTAAATAAATATGTTTATTTAATTAATTCGAGAAAAAGTTTTGAAATCGGAAAAATACGATTTTCCACCGCTTCCGCTGCGTTACCGGATTTAGCCCCTAAAAACCCCTACAATAGTAGAGTGCATGCTCTACCCCTGTTTCATCTACCAGTACCATCATTGCCCCCAGTGCTTATGATTCTATGGCCAATACAATATCTAGGGTCTGCCCAGTCTCGGAGGTTTCAATACATGAGGCTTTACCAAGTATTCTATGATCTTGTCGAAGGCTGTTTGACATTGCTCAATCCATTTCACTGGCTGGTCTTTTCTCAGTAGTTTGAAGATAGACTGACATACTGACGTCAACTTGGCGATGAACCGACTGATATACTGAATTTTCTAGAGGAATGCTCTATCTTCCTTCTCAGTCTTCGGTGTAGGCATCTCTGGGATTGCTTTGATTTTCTCAGAGTCTACCTCTATTCCTCCCATTCCCACTGTATGTCCCAGCATCTTTCCTGATGTTACCCCAAACAAAAATTTCTTGGGATTCAACCGCAAGTTGTATTTGTCAACTCTCTGAAGGAACTTCTCCAGTGCTTCTATATGCCCAATTCTTGTCTCTAATTTCACCATCATATCATCCACATAAACTTCAATCTCTTTGTGCATCAAGTCGTGGAATATTGTAGTGGCCATCCGCTGATAAGTAGCTCATGCATTCTTGAGCCCAAACGACATTACCTAGTAACAAAATGTGCCCCACTCGGTGACAGAGGCAGTCTTGTGCTTTTCTTCTTCAGCCATGAGAACCTGATTGTATCCTAAAAACCCATCTGTAAATGAATACATGGTAGATAAAGCCGCACTGTCAACTAGCACATCTATATGAGGTAGAGGAAAATCATCTTTCGGGCAAGCCTTGTTAAGATCTCTGTAATCCACACACATTCTGACCTTCCCATCTTTCTTCGCCACCAGCACAATTTTTGCCAACCACTCAGGATACTTCACCACTTCCAGGAACCCCCACATCTATCTGTTTCTTGAATTCCTCTCTGACTTTCTCGGCCCATTCAGGTCTCATCCGTCGAAGTTTCTGTTTCACTGGCTTCATATTTGGATAAGTTAGTATTGTATGTTGGACGATGCTTCTGTCTACTTCAGGCATGTCCTCATAGGACCAAGCAAACACTTTGGAATATTTGGCTAATGTTTCTTCTAATTTTTCCCGCTCCTCAGAGGTAACCTCACTTGCAATTAGATTTTCCCTGGGGCTCTCAGGTGTACCAAGGTTAAATGCATTTGTTCTGGTTGTGCTGATATCAAATATGCTCAAGTCCTGCAAATTGAAAGGGAGAGACTCAGACGAGTAAGCAAAATGATTGTCATTATTGCTAGCAGATGCATGAATACATTCAAATAAATCAGGGAGATAAACATCTTCATCCTCCACAGATGCTTCATCTCCCACAGCTGGGTCTTCCTCTTTTTCCACAAGGGTGAGGCTCTCCAACTTCATCAGCACTTATTCTCATTTCTCTTCTTCTTTCTTCGCAATTTCTGATGCCAGTGACTTCTCCCTTATCACCTCCTGAAAGATCTCAAACCCGGGCACCACAATCCCATTGACTTCTACCAGTTCAGGTTTTCCCTGATATCCCGTTGCCTTCACAAAGCATTCCATCAGCTTCAACCCTTTCTTCTTGGCTTTCGGCTTATCCTCATCAGACATGTATCCCAACCCTCTCCGGGTAATCTACCCCTTAAAGTTTGGCAATGTTGAACATTTACCCGGCTCGAACATTTACCCGGCTCGAACATTTACACATTGATAGATGAGCCATCATGCACCATTACACAAGATGTCTTCTTGCCCCTTACTTCCACTCTTATGAATAATGGCCTATTACGATTCCTTCCTTCCACTGGTAGTTCGTCCTCGGAAAAGGTTATCACCTCATTTTGCACCGATCCTTCGAACATTGTAGGGTTGGCATCTTCCGATACTATTATCTTGCTCAATGCCTCAACCATATCACGCCTATGCTCCTGAGATGCACACAACAACTCCCAGATGCTTACCTGTGCTCGTGTTTTCTTCAACTGACACAGTACCAAATCTCCTTCAGCATTATCCATGTTCTCTGCCACTTCTCTGCCTTCTGCTAACACTTCCTTGCCTTTCTCCATTGTATCACTGTATAAACGCCCATTGCATGTCATTCCTTTCACCTCCTCTTCATCACTGCTTGAGAAGTCCTCCCAGAAATTCTTTACCTGCTCTGTTTCATCCTCACTATTGCTATCCCAATTCTGCAGGCAAAAGGCTTGGTGGTCAAAGGTTTGGAGGACAAAGTTTTCAGGTAGGCCGGAGCTAATCATGTAGGTAGGTGGTGGGAAGAGTGATATTTAGGTAGGGGGTTTCTGTGTGTGTTGGGTTGCTTTTTTCTGGGTTAGGTATTTTGTGGGAGTCTATTGTTGGTTTCTATAATTAGTCCCAAAGAAAGATTAAGCCATAGAAATACAAATAACATACATGCAAAGCTAGAAACATGGCGGAATCATACTTACTAAGCTTTGTGACGAAAAAGGTGAAGACAATCCTTGAGTCTTCAAGGTGGAAGTTTCGGCCAAGCAAGAAGATGGAGAGAAGCTTCAAATCTTCAAGTGTTTCCAAGCTCCAAGGTTGTTTCCCTATCAGCTCTTTTGATCCTTGCTTGTGCTAGCAAAATGGAGAATGAAAAACAATTTTTCCGCCCTTCAATGAAGCTCACGGCGTGAGCAAAGGAAGAAGAGGAGAGTGAGACTTTTTAATTTTTGTTCTCTCTTGTGTTTTAAAACCCGTGAGAGACAAATGAAAAGCAAATGAAATGATATCAAATACCAAATGAATTTTTTTAATTAAAAAACCCTTCAAAAACCGTGAAAGGTTTTACCTCCAAAGGAAAATTCATCATTTGCCATCATTATCTCACATTGAGAATAGAGACAATGTATCATCCCTTAAAGGTGACTAGATACATCCATCATCTATTCGTATCAAGTAATGAGATATCGCGATGTGATTTGCGGATTCCACCCGTTTCAAAATATGAATGTGTCCGCAAACACTTTCGGGCCTAAATTCGCTAATTCCGTATTAACGAATTTCCATCGCGACGAGAATTAAATAATTACGCCTAGCGGAATTATTATTCAGATCGCTAACGAATTAATTCCAAATTAATTCTTTTGCCCGAATTAAATCCGATTTTAATTCCGCGTCGAAATCTAATTTCGTTTAATAATATATCGAATATATTATTTTATACCGATTAATTCCAAATTAATCGATCTCTCTCTCTCTCCTAATAAGGCATTTTATCCAAGATAAAGTTTCTCCGCAACTAATCCAAGATTAATAAAGTTCGAATCAAACATCATAGGTGAATCTTCAGGAAGCGACCCAAGAGATCTCCGGATATGTTGGCAGTAAATACGGTCGTAGTAGGATAATCCAAACACGCACGTACCTCGTACTACGTTTTTACCGATTTACAAGACAAGGTTGGCTTCTAGCAAAGCGCCATGCCTACCCAATTCTCCAGAAATATTCTTACTGGAATATTAGATCTTTATCAAGCGTAGTATACCGTAGTATCGCGTACATCGATCCAGTATCGGATGATCACATGTTAGGCCTGGGGCTGGGAAATGTGTATGCCCCGTACGAAACATATATCGGATATCAAACAACTAGTCTCTTTAAATCGGACAATCCTGACCTGGTCATATTGTCCCGACGGTTGCAACCTTTTATAGAGTACTAGTTCTGTATCCAGTGTGATCATCATCTCCATATGTCTGAAGTGATACTTCCATCTTGACATCACATCCAGTACACTACGATTCTCGATAAACCCAGAAGAGGCGTACACAGAACCGGTTAAAGCCCCGAACCACCACAACCAAAGTTTACCGATTGTCGCAAGTACTAGCGATGCAAGTCTCAGGCTAAGACCATATACACCTACCCTGATGCGGCCTCCCATAGACACGCAGACATACTACCAATGGGATTCCGCGGGGTCTGTTCCAGAGCGAAGCTGTTTTCCGTACCATCGGTAAAACACAACCTCCTATCGCACTTGCATAAGTATCCAATACTTAAATATATGAGAACTATGCCGTTGTGCCATCACAACTCGTACAAGTGCAATACTAGTCTATTCCGCATTATCGATGTCCGATCTCGATAATACTCCGACTAGGATATTTAATGATTAAACCTTTTATATTGATACTGTCTCATATCATCTCAATACGGAACTAATCATATGGACTTTTTGCCATTAATATATTAAAGTAAATAATTTTACAAAACGGCAAAAGGCAATTTCATTATCACATAGTTAATTTTGTACAATAATACAATATCATTTACAAAATAGTGACGCTATGGTCATAATGTCTAACAATCTCCCAGTTGGCCTATAGCCAGTCACTCAAGCATCTAATACCTGAACTATGTATATGTCGTTCAAACACTTGCTGAAGAACAGCCTTCGTCAGCGGATCTGCAATGTTGTCATCTGATGCGACCTTCTCGACTTTTACATCGCCACGATGTATAATCTCCCGAATCAGATGGTAACGCCGAAGAACATGCTTTGATCGTTGATGAGACCTTGGTTCCTTAGCTTGTGCTATAGCCCCGTTATTGTCACAATACAATGGCACGGGCTCAGCAGCTAACGGAACTACTCCTAATCCGATTAGGAATTTTCGGATCCAAACTGCCTCCTTTGCTGCTTCCGATGCAGCAATATACTCCGCTTCAGTTGTTGAATCGACAACAGTATCTTGCTTAGAAGATTTCCAGCTCACTGCTCCGTTATTCAAACAAAAAATGTACCCTGATTGCGACTTGAAGTCGTCCTTATCGGTTTGGAAACTTGCATCGGTGTACCCAGACACCCCAAGTTCTCCACCTCCACCCGGGGTAGATCTTTATTCCCAGAATAAAGGCTGCTTCTCCCAGATCTTTCATGGAGAATTTTAATGAAAGCCAAGCTTTCACCGACGTTAGCATGGGAATGTCATTGCCTATAAGCAATACGTCGTCGACATAAAGGACAATAAAAGTTAGTGCTCTCCCACTAACCTTCTTGTATACACAAGGGTCATCATCGTTTTGTACAAAATCATATTCTTTTATGATCTCATCAAAACGATGATTCCATGACCGTGATGCTTGATTCAATCCATAAATGGATCGATTTAACTTACAAACCTTGTTTGCAAGTCTAGGTACGATAAAACCGTCAGGTTGTTGCATATAAACATCCTCCAAAAGGTTTCCGTTAAGGAAAGCGGTTTTAACGTCCATCTGCCATATCTCCTAATCGAAATATGTAGCTATTGCAAGCATTATCCGAATGGATTTAATCATGGAAACGGGTGAGAAAGTTTCGTCATAATCAATACCATATTGTTGACGATACCCATTTTCTACAAGCCTAGCTTTGTACGTTTGTACGTTGCCATCCATGTCGGTCTTCTTCTTGAAGATCCATCTGCATCCAATAGGCTTTACGCCTTCTGGTGCATCAACCAGTGTCCAAACTTGGTTGGCATACATGGAATCCATCTCGGACTTCATGGCATCTTGCCATAAAGCAGAATCAATATTCTGTATTGCTTCCTCATACGTAGTCGGTTCATTATCCTCAATAACATTAATATCTACATGAGGCGAGATCAGGAACCCATACCTCTCAGGTACCTTCCTGACTCTCTCCGACCTACGCGGTCCTTGTGTATCTGAAGATTGTGGTACAGACTCATCCTGGATGGTCTGTTTATGTTCCGTCGTTGATTCATTGCCAGGAACAGTATCACTACGATTTTCATCGAGCTCCACTTTCCTCCCACTTACCACTGCATTTAGGAATTCCTTCTCAAGGAAAAATGCATGTAGAGCAACAAACACTTTGTTCTCTTGTGTGGGTGATAGAGGTAATATCCTTTGGTTTCCTTAGGATATCCCACGAAAAGGAATTTATCTGATTTGGGTTCTAGTTTGGTACCTTCCAAACATCTAAATATGCCCAGCATCCCCAAATCTTCAGGAAAGAGAAACCTGGTTTCCTTCCTGTCCATTTCTCATATGGAGTCTGTTCAACAGACTTTGACGGAACCTTATTCAAAATAAGCACCGCACTGGTTAATGCGTATCCCCAGAAGGATATTGGTAGCTCAGTCCGACTCATCATCGACCTTACCATGTCTAACAAGGTACGGTTTCTCCGTTCAGACACACCGTTTAATCGCGGTGTTCCAGGAGGAGTCCACTGTGAAAGAATACCATTTTCTTTCAAGTAATCTTGAAACTCATAACTTAAGTATTCGCCACCACGGTCCGACCGCAATGTCTTAATACTCTTTCCTATTTGTTTTTCTACTTCGTGTCGAAACTCTTTGAATTTCTCAAAAGTTTTCGACTTGTGTCTCATTAGATACACATAACCATAACGAGATGCATCATCCGTAAAGGTTACGAAGTAATGATATCCACCTCTAGCCTGGCTAGACATGGGCCCACATACGTCGCTATGAACGAGGGCTAACAGTTCTGTGGCACGTTCACCTTTACCACTAAAAGGTGTTTTAGGCATTTTGCCTAAAAGACAAGATTCGCAGACATCATATGAATTAAGATCAAATCCGTCCAAGTACCCACTCTTCGAAAGTGTGGATATGCGAGTCTTGTATGTGTCTTAGACGACAATGCCACATGTAAGCTTCATCTTTTAGATTACTCTTTTGAGCCTTTTGTTTGTTATTTTATGTTTAGGAGATTCATTTATATTCAAAATATAAAGGCCATTATTTGCTACAGTAGTGCAAATTTCTGCATCATTTTATATAAATAACACCCAGTGTTTCTAAATACAAAAGTGTACCCATGCTGGGTAACAAAGATACAGATATGATATTCCTAGTCAAACTAGGTATATAATAACAGTTCAAAAGTTTAAGCATATGCCCCGAGGGCAATTCCAAAACAAAAGTCCCTACAGCCAAAACAGCAACTGGAGTTCCGTTTCCGACTCGTAGATCAACCTCCCCTGAAGTTAGCATCCTGCTATCCTGCAGATCCTGCAAATCAGTACATATATGAGCAGCACAACCAGAATCAAAAATCCAATTTTTAAAACTAGAAGTAGTCATATTTATCTCAATAACAAACATACCAGAGGCTAGTGCCTTGCCTGCCTTGATATCCTCCCTTTGTCCCTTGCCCATTCGGCAGTCACGTTTCCAGTGACCCTTCTTGCCGCAGTTGAGGCAGACATCTTGAGATTTGTCCCTTGGCTTCCCAGAAGCTTTTGTCAACTTGCCTTTACCCTTTTTCTATGTTTCTTCTTCCTCACCCTCCAGTAGCTTTGGGCCCAGCCTTTGGCCTCTGAGAGGTCGATGCAAAGTGCGCCTCGCGCTTGCCCCCTTTTTGGAGTTCTTTTTCAGACTCCTTCAAGATGGATAACAGCTCTCAAGAGTGTCATCCGTATCCATCAACTTATAGTTGATTATGATTTGTCTCCAAGTATCAGGAAGTGACTGTAAGATCAAATCTATGGTCAGCTCAGCCTCCAAGACTATTCCCATATGCCCACTCATCAATATCGGCGATCATTTGAGCCCCATGGGCCTCAAATGATGCGCCTTCAGTCATTCGGGCGGGAAGAGTTTCTTCACCAACTCGTACCTTTCCATCCGCTTGTTGGAGCGGTGGAGATCTCGCAGTCTAGCCATCATACTATAAGGATCCAAGTCCCTATTCTGGCGATGAAAGTGCTGAGTCATCGAAGCTAACATAATAGCCTGAGCTGTGTCACAATCATTGCTGTGAGTTTTCCATAACTCCAGCTCAAGTGGGTCAGTGGGCTTAGGAGGGAGAGGTGTTTGTACAGTGTACAGCATCCTCTCAGCCCCAAGGACTATCCTTAGGTTCATTTCCCAATCAGCGAAGTTTGTGCCCTTAAAGACATTGTCACCCATGATGATGTCTCGGACATTTACCTTGCTTGCCATCTCAACTACGATAGTCCAACTATCTAGTTAACGATAAAATGGGTACAGTCAAACTGTTACAAGAAAAAATAACAATGAATTAGTCCAACTAATTTTATTTAATTAAACGAAATAATTTTGAAAGACGCGTAAGGCTAAGTATCTGAATGAAATTGCAAATCCAATACTAGCCTCCCACTATTTTTATCAAGTCTCTAACCCTCTGTTGAGAACTCGGGAAATCCTATTTCCTAGTGGGCTAGGATCCCGTTAAATAACACACACCTTGACTTTGGCCAACAAGCTGTATGCTATTTAACTAGGTAGATCTCAAAGATCAATTGGATCCCATCCAATTCCTAGATCCGGTTAGGTGGACATCCAAGTCCAAAACATATGTATATTTATTTATGCCAATGTATCTAATACATTTTCCTAACCATATCCTCCGAACCATCTAGGCCTTGGCTTTGGCACAACAAACCTAATGATTCGGTTAAGCGGGACCCATTGACAAGGAAAGTTTCGTAATCAATGTCGTTGGACAAGAAGTGATCTTGACTTTGGCCAACAAATCACAACTTGGACAAGACACCGATGTGGAACAAAACTCTCATGATTCAAGTACATCCTCAATTGACAAAGGTCTTGACTTTGGCCAACAAACCAATGCCAATTTTGGATCTTGAACAAGAATCATTCAATGGAAGGATAATTGCTTAATATAAATTGAGGGATTTTGCGTAATTGGCAACCAATTTATTATCTTTGTTAGGTCTCATCATCATACACCCTTAAGCATGCTTCTAAAACATCATAAAGTGCATAAAGTAAATTAATAGTGATATACGGATGGATATATAAAACAACTTGTTCCTAGAACAAATCACTCCATTTCCACTCCCCGCTAGCAATATTCTACTTCTACCCAATTACATAATACAATAAGAGAAACCTCATTTACATTGAGGGGAATTAGGTGAGAAGAGAATACAAGAGATAAAAGAGATAAGGCTGGACACGCAGGTCCAATTTATAAATTCTAAATTTACAATAATTTCTAAAATTACCCTTTCCCTTCTAATATCCATCCGCTATACACTATTCATTCATCACATACATGTATATTCATTCAAGACATGCTATACAACCAATCTAATCCAATTAATTAGTCTTTGTTTAAGTGATCATCCAATGTTCAATCAACGGTTTGATTTTGCGCGAGTCCCACTCGTTTGAGAATAAGTACATAAGGTACGAATTCACGAATTATATCGAACTACCCGTTAAATCCAATTTAAGTCGCATTCAATATAAATTCAATTTATTTAATTCCAAATTAAATGTTTACACTTTTAATGTGCTTTTAAAGATTAGATTCTAAATCTTATCAAATGGGTCTCCAAGCCCAACTAACATCCAATGTGTGTTTAATTAAAGTCTGATGGGCTTTCAATTGATTTATCAAGGCTTGGGCTTTGGTCAATGTGGGAAACCCAATTACCAAGCCCAAATAAGGAATCACCCTTAAGTGCCATAAAATCAATTTCAAGCCCATAAGGCCCAATTAAACATAAAAGCCCATTAATTAAATTTTAATATTCCAAATTTTAAAATTCAATTAATTAAAGTGTAATTGCATGATTAATTCATTAAACCAAATATTTCAAAAACATCAATTTAATTTATTAATCATCAATTGTTCAAAACACTTGTCTAACATTTATTTGAACAAAAATCAAGTCCTTTAACATGTCATGTTGTATTCGGCCAAGAGGGATTTTTGCGGTTCGATTTGTTTTTCAATCCAATTGAATCACTAATCTATATCCCGTATTGATTTTAAGTCATCTAATGAACTTGAAAGCAAAAAATCCAATTAAGTAAAAGGATCTCCATTTTCGGTCAATCAACAATTTGGTTAAAAATTCATCCAATGCATTTTTCTCAAAATTGATCATGTAATACATCATATTACATACATTTAAGCATACTCAAATCATCTAATGAACTTGTGTTGCATGCAAAATACCAAACCAGTAAAATGACCTACACATTCGGCCAAGGCATCAATTTTGGGGGAAAAATTATCCAATGCATTTTTTCTCAAAATTGATCATGTATAATATCATATTACAAATATTTAAGCATACTCAAATCATCCAATGAAATGTGCATGCAAAATACCAAACCAGTAAAATGACCTACACATTCGGCCAAGGCATCAATTTGGGGAAAAATTATCCAATGCATTTTTCTCAAAATTGATCATGTATAATATCATATTACAAACATTTAAGCATACTCAAATCATCCAATGAACTTGTGCATGCAAAAAAATTCAACTTAGTGGAAGTACCTCACATTCGGCCAAAGCAACATTTTGGGGAAAAAATCATCCAATGCATTTTTCTCAAAATTGATCATGTATTATATCATATATCATACATGTAATCATGCTTAAGTCATCAATATAACTTGTGCATGAAAAATTTCAAACCAATGGAAGCACCTCCACATTCGGCAAAGACAACCACTTTGGGGAAAAATCATCCAATGCATTTTCTTAAAATTGATCATGTAATATATCATATAACATACATATAAGCATACTTTAACATCCAATTAACAAGAACATGCTTCAATCAATTTTCCCAAATAAACCCTAATGTATTTCATGCTTAAACATGGCTCCATGATACCATTGTTGGTTTCTATAATTAGTCCCAAAGAAAGATTAAGCCATAGAAATACAAATAACATACATGCAAAGCTAGAAACATAGCGGAATCATACTTACTAAGCTTTGTGACGAAAAAGGTGAAGACAATCCTTGAGTCTTCAAGGTGGAAGTTTCGGCCAAGCAAGAAGATGGAGAGAAGCTTCAAATCTTCAAGTGTTCCAAGCTCCAAGGTTGTTTCCCTATCACCTCTTTTGATCCTTGCTTGTGCTAGCAAAATGGAGAATGAAAAAACAATTTTTCTGCCCTTCAATGAAGCTCACGGCGCGTGAGCAAATGAAGAAGAGGAGAGTGAGACTTTTAATTTTTGTTCTCTCTTGTGTTTTAAAACCGTGAGAGACAAATGAAAAGCAAATGAAATGATATCAAATACCAAATGAATTTTTAATTAAAAAACCCTTCAAAAACCGTGAAAGGTTTTCCCTCCAAAGGAAAATTCATCATTTGCCATCATTATCTCACATTGAGAATAGAGACAATGTATCATCCCCTTAGGTGACTAGATACATCCATCATCTATTCGTATCAAGTAATGAGATATCGCGATGTGATTTGCAGATTCCACCCGTTTCAAAATACGAATGTGTCCGCAAACACTTTCGGGCCCAAATTCGCTAATTCCGTATTAACAAATTTACGTCGCGACGAGAATTAAATAATTACGCCTAGCGGAATTATTATTCAGATCGCTAACGAATTAATTCCAAATTAATTCTTTTGCCCGAATTAAAATCCGATTTTAATTCCGCGTCGAAATCTAATTTCGTTTAATAATATATCGAATATATTATTTTACCGATTAATTCCAAATTAATCGATCTCTCTCTCTCTCTCCTAATAAGGCATTTTATCCAAGATAAAGTTTCTCCGCAACTAATCCAAGATTAATAAAGTTCGAATCAAACATCATAGGTGAATCTTCAGGAAGCGACCCAAGAGATCTCCGGATATGTTGGCAGTAAATACGGTCGTTGGATAATCCAAACACGCACGTACCTCGTACTACGTTTTTACCGATTTACAAGACAAGGTTGGCTTCTAGCAAAGCGCCATGCCTACCCAATTCTCCAGAAATATTCTTACTGGAATATTAGATCTTTATCAAGCGTAGTATACCGTAGTATCGCGTACATCGATCCAGTATCGGATGATCACATGTTAGGCCTGGGGCTGGAAATGTGTCTGCCCCGTACGAAACATATATCGGATATCAAACAACTAGTCTCTTTAAATCGGACAATCCTGACCTGGTAATATTGTCCCGACGGTTGCAACCTTTATAGAGTACTAGTTCTGTATCCAGTGTGATCATCATCTCCATATGTCTGAAGTGATACTTCCATCTTGACATCACATCCAGTACACTACGATTCTCGATAAACCCAGAAGAGGCGTACACAGAACCGGTTAAAGCCCCGAACCACCACAACCAAAGTTTACCGATTGTCGCAAGTACTAGCGATGCAAGTCTCAGGCTAAGACCATATACACCTACCCTGATGCGGCCTCCCATAGACACGCAGACATACTACCAATGGGATTCCGCGGGGTCTGTCCAGAGCGAAGCTGTTTTCCGTACCATCAGTCAAACACAACCTCCTATCGCACTTGCATACGTATCCAATACTTAAATATATGAGAACTATGTCGTTGTGCCATCACAACTCGCACAAGTGCAATACTAGTCTATTCCGCATTATCGATGTCCGATCTCGATAATACTCCGACTAGGGATATTTAATGATTAAACCTTTTATATTGATACTGTCTCATATCATCTCAATACGGAACTAATCATATGGACTTTTGCCATTAATATATTAAAGTAAATAATTTTAAAAAACGGCAAAAGGCAATTTCCTTATCACATAGTTAATTTTGTACAATAATACAATATCATTTACAAAATAGTGACGCTATGGGTCATAATGTCTAACATCTATGAGGTCCTGGATTTCATGTCTGAGGCGGGCACAAATGTTGGTGTCATGGCCTTTTTGCTGGTGGTAGTGACAGTAAAGGTTCAGGTTGAGGTGTGATGGTGGAGGGTGTGGAAGTGGTTTAGCTTCTAAGGGTTTTAGGAGTCCTTGTCTCGTCAACTTCTCAAGCACCTTAGACAAAGGCCTACCCAGGTTAGAAAAATGCCGGTTTCTGATGGCTGCAACCTCAGCAGAAACGGGCTTGGTACCTGATGGTCCTCTGAAAGTCCTATTGTTCAGGCCATAAAACTTCATAATCTCCGCTTCTTCTTCCTCAATGTCCATGACAGTCTCCCTCAACTGTCAGAAATCAGTAATCATAGAGGTCATCCTCCTCAGCTTGCCATAATTAGAGGGCTTGGTGCCCTTAATGATCATTTTGATCTGATCCTTCTCCGAGGGCTGAGTTTGCATCTTCAGAAGCTGGCTTCTCCAGCGATCTACATAATCCTTGAAGCTCTCCTCCGGCTTTTGTTTGGTATTTTCCAAGTCGCGAAGCGACAATTCGATCTCCAAATATGTTACATATTGATTCAGAAAGGCCTCTGCCAATGCCCTCCAATCATCTTTGGCTTTCCTCTCAAGGCCGTGATACCATACCACGGGTGCCCCCTCAAGCGACATCTCGAACATCTTCTGAACCTGGCACTTCGACAGACCCACTGAACTCATCACAGAAACATACTGTCGGAGATGGACCCTCGGATCCCCGATCCCATTGAACTTGGCTATGTCAGACATCTTGAATTGAGCCGGCATCTGCTCCTCAAAAGTCATCGCCACATAGTATAGCAAATCTTCATGCTTACCCCTCATCTTGCGGGTAATTGACTCTACCTGATCCTTGAGTTTCTGCAACTCTGCCTGAGACCCGGCCAAACTTCCAGCGGCATATTCAGCCACGTCATCATAAAAAATAGGGATCTCATCACTCAACCTGTTCGGAGGCTCTTCACGCCTGACATTCTCATAGCTTTCCCCAGCGCGGGGCATAGCCAGATCAGCCATAGCGGTGGTCAAAGCTTGCAACTGCTCGGTAACCTTGGTGAGACTAGTCTCCAGCTGATCCATACGGGATCCCTTATTTTTTGATTCGCTCAGTTCGTTAACGGCCTTTTGACGAGTCTTTCTTCTTTCCTAACCCAACGGGTATCTTTGGTGTCTTTTAAAACCGCAAGTTAGCATGTATGCGTGCGATGCATGGAATATATAAGCCCGTCAAGTTTTTTCGTGCAAGTTGGCCCATTATAATTTTAAAGCATTCAATCATAGTATTGCGAGTTGTAAACTTGTCCCAGTTGAAAAAGGCCCAACAGGTTTACACTTCCACGATAACATGGCTAAATAACTTCAAATGGTAAGGGGCCTAAACACAACATGGCCCATCGTCATTTTAGAAGCTTTTGGCCCAATTGTCATAAGACACAAACTTGTCCCAGTTTAAATGGCCCAACAAGTTCACAACTTATGACGAAAGGTCCAACTAAATCCAAATGATGATAATCCCAAACACAAGTATAAAGGAATGGTTTCTATTGGTCATACAACTATGGTTCACATGTGGGTTTATGGGAGTGTAGACAAAGGCTCCCGCTGGTGAAGGATTTCCCACAACTAGGTCTCCCCACTCAAGGGTTCGAGTGACCGAGTGAGCGCACCTTTTTTTATACCCTAAGTTATGTGCCAACGAGTGATGATACATGAATGATTGTCAAATGGATTTCTTATTGAAGATTCCCCAGAGGGAGGGTGGAGCGAACTCTCTTAAATACCCTTGCCTCTTAGGCTCTTATCTCCTTGGTGACAGGAATAAACAATAGGTCCTCCAAATTAGTCCATCACGGTAAGCTTCGAGTAAATGATTATCTAGGTGCCTTCACAGCTTTTCCTTTCAGCTTAGAAAGGTAGTGAATGAAGGAAGACACCAAACCATTACCTAGCTCTAATAATGCCTTTGGTTCAACCCCTTGGACCCAACCCACTTGCAGACATAGTTAACTAAAGCGAAAATCACAAACATTACAAGACATTATTTCAGGGCCGATTCTCTATCCCTAGTGGAGTCGCCAGACTGTAGGACACAGAAATCGGCGACGTGTTCTAGGCTCGCGACCCGGTCGGGAGTACGGAGTAGCCCGCGAGGGACTAAACCAAAGAATAATGGAGTCGCCACCCAGTGTGAACTGGGAAATGATTTAAGGCCGCACTCACCCCTGGCAAGAGAAGACCTCAAACCGTTGGGTTCGGAATGGTCCCTTACTTATGCCACTTTTAATGAACGGATTCATGCAATAATATAACCAAGTCTACGCAATATACACATGCAAGAATAAACTATGTCTAAGTTTGCATACTACTTATATCTAAGTTTGCATACAACCTATACCTAAGTTTGTATACATATGAGTAAAACCTACATTTAAGTTTGCATACAACCTATATCTAAGTTTGCATACAACCTATATCTAAGTTTGCATGCATAGAAGTAAATAAAATAAAAGCAAGCACGTAATCTCATGAACACATTAAGTCGATAAATGCAGAAATATGAATAAATAATAATTGTCTAAACATAAAAATTAAAGAGATAAAATTAAGTTCCTAACGCAGAATAAATAACTAAATCATTCATAGAGATAACGCTATTTCTAATGAACCATGGATAAACGCAAGATTAGATAAAACGAAATATGTGCATTTCTCAAGTAGTACATGGAGTTGTATCCCAAGTTCAGACCGCACTACCGTCCATTCAAATTCGGCTACGAAATTCACGTCTGGGTTTCCATCCGATATACCACGAGAGGTAGCACAAAATCATTCTTCCAACAACAATAACATACATGAACCAACAATATGCATGCGAAGAAATACTAATAAATAATTGAAAAAGATGAACGAGAGTAAATAAAAGGGTGCCCTCAGGTCTTACCTTTTAATTCACCTCTTGGAAGTGCGTTACGCGGCCGTCAAAAGGGTTAATACTCTGCAACTCCTTCGGTTCACTGGTTAAATGTTTGCCTTCGTCGTCTCACTGTTTGGGCTGCTGTTTTCTCTATTTTTACTGCTGTTTCTGGTTGTTTGTTTTGGTTACTGTTTGCGGTAATTTGGGGCTGTTTCGGGTGACTGTTTTTGTGGTTTGGGGACTGTTTTGGTTGCAATTTTTTTAGTGTTTAGGGGACTGTTCTGGTTACAGATTTTGTGGTAATGCAGGGGATTTTTTCGGGTTGTTTTTGGTGACTTAAGGGTGCAGTTTTGGGGCTATTTTCGGTGACTTAAGGGTACAGTTTGGGGCTGTATTTTGCGGTAATTTTAGGGGTTTCAAGGCTGCTGTTTTACGGTTGTTTGGGTGTGTTTAGAGGCTGTGATTTTCGATGTTTGAGGGCAGTTTCGGGGCTGTGATTTTCGGTGATTGAGGGCGGTTTCAGGTCTGTGATTTTCGATGATTGAGGGGGGGTTTTAGTGCTGCAGTTTTCGGTGATCGAGGGCTATTTTACAGACTGTTTTTCACGGAATGGAGGGCTATTCTTTTTGTGTTTGGGCGTGAATGTGCTAGGGGCTAAGGGTTTGGTTTGTGCTTCTTTTTATAAGAAATGGTTAGAGTTGTCCTTATTTGGGTAGGAAAGAAATCATGCAATCATGGGTGGTATCTTC
>SKCR01024641.1:0-20130 GCA_019454045.1 Zanthoxylum bungeanum
GAGCTTTCAACTCTTTTCTCCTCTTGGCCGAAACTTCAAGGATCTTGGAGCTTCAACCTTTGTTCATCTTTTCATCACAAAAGCTTTGTAAGTATGATTCCGCCATGCTTCAAGTTTATTATATATATTCATTGTTGTATTTCATAAGCTTAATCTTTCCTTGGGAATATAATAGAAACCACCGAATCAAGTTGGAACTGATTGAGCTTTCATTATGAATCGTTCATAAAATATGCAAATGATTTAGGCAGCAAATGCACAGTGGCTTAATAAAGGTTTGACCTTTTAGTATGACATTGAGAAAAGTTATACTCAGCAGTCTATGTAGATTCTCGAGGAAACTTGGTCTCTAGTTGCACTGATTGAATAATTTAAGATCTGTTGATTAATGATGATATTAAATTGTACCTTTTAGCTAAAGAGTGGTGTTTCTGATTGTTTCTGAATTGGCCCTGGATTTTGTATTATGTTAAGATTACAATTTAGTATGTTAACTTATAGAGCCTATTATAGACTCGGATGAGCTTTCTGGAAATTTGTGTTCTCTAATTTTGATATCAGTCAGATTATCTAATTTATCAAAGCATAGAGAATACGTATAGGATAGAAGGGAGCATACAAATTTCTTCTAGTATTTTACACCATAATGATATTATCATTATTAAGGTAATAATGAGATGTTAATGAGGTAAAAGGTTTACGTGAGTCTTATTTTCTCCGTGAAAGCAGTGGGAGTGGTGTCTCCATTATATTCGATATAAAGTTTTATATATGTTATAAAACTAAGAGACTTGTGAGATACTCCTATTAATCGTACATTACATATGATTTAATAAAGGACATAACAAGACTATCTGTATGATAGTTAGTATAACTATTTGACAGATACTGTGTGTCTTATGTATAATATTCAAATTTTGTAAATGATGATTCATTTTTCGAAAGAGATTTGATTAGAATGTCTAATCAATCTTATGATAATAGGATGATGGCATAATGAATACTATATTGAGTGCGATTAAAGATATTAATTTAATCGTAATTTTACGGGTTATTTTTGATATTCTTTAGACCATAAGATGTGTCTTGAAACATGTTCTTTGTCATCTTTGAGATATCAAGAACAAGTTTCTATTAATGGATAATAAGTTCGCAACCATTAGGGTCAGATAGTTTTGAGTGTAATTATGACGTTAGACGGTCTATTTCATAAAGAGTCAGAAAAGATGCAGTGAGAGTGTCACTGATGATTCACTGTATGAGTGGAATTAGTTGCAACTTATTAAGTGTTGACTTACGAAGTTTTATAGTGACCTTACAGATTAGAAGTTTGTTATTAGTGTTGTGTTTGCGGTTGTCTACATAGTATTTTGGATTTGATCCGTAAATGCTTAGACAATATAATAGCTAAAACGCAATGTTGATATGGCATCTGAGTCATATTGATGTATAACTTAGTTACTACAAAATTATGAATGATGCTTGCTAAGGAAAATGATTATGTTTGTTTGAGAAATTGTTAGGGTTGGTGCTCTAAGTACCAATCCATATCGTATTTATGTCTGATTCATTGAATACGAGTAATATCTTTTTCCATAATATTACTAATTTAAATGGTAGCACCTCTTGTCTTTTATATACGTATTCGATCTAATTCGATTAGATTGAAACTAAATCTGGTTTAGTGATATGTATAATATTAGACAAAGACCCAATGATTTACAACGTAGTGCGCAGTTACAATATAGTTTGTATTGACATTGGGAAGTGTCACTATAAGTTTTATATCCTTAAATTAAGTTCCTGGTCAAGATTTACTGACACGGATCGGTTAGTAAAATCCACTGAGAACATTACATGTCGTATATCAGACTTGGTCCGATGGTTTATCCCAATGAACCATGAGTCTTGGGAGACTCGTATAGACGTGTTGATGTTTATTTGATATACACTGAACGACTCACCGAAGATTTCCTAATAGATGGTACACCTGTTGGATAATATGACCTATAGCGTCACTATTTGCACAGATCATTGTGTTGCTGTAGCAAATTAACTATGTAACAAGGAATTGCACTCTCGTCATTTGTGATTAGTCACCATAGATATATAAATGAAGAGAGGTCCATATGATTAGTTCCTGGATTGAGATGATATGAGACAGTATCAGTCATGAAGGATTAATCATTAAATATCCCTAGCCGTAGTATTATCGAGACTGGACATCGATAATGCGGAATAGGCTAGTATTGCACTTGTGCGCATTGTGAGGGTACACGGCATAGTTCTCATATATATAAGTATTGGATACTTGTGCAAGTGCGATAGGAGGTCGTGTTCACCGATGGTACGGGAAACAGCTTCGCTCTGGATAGACCCTTCGGAATCCCATTGGTATTATGACTAGGTGTCTGTGGGAGGCCGAAATCAAGGTAGGTGTGTATAGTCTTAACCTGAGACTTACATCGCTAATACTTACGACAATCGGTAAACTTTGGTTTTGGTGGTGGGGGATCTTAACTGGTTCTGTGTTCACCTCTTCTGGGTTTATCAGAGAGTCGTAGTGTATTGGATGTGATGTCGAGACGGAAGTATCACTCCAGTCATAGTGGAGATGATGTCATGCAGGATACGGTATTAGTGCTCTTAAATGATGCGCATCCAATCATGATATTATGACCAGGTCATGAATATCCGATTATAGAGACTAGTTACCAGACATCCGATATGTGTTTCGGATGGGGCAGACACTTATCCAGCCCCAGCCCTAGCACGTGATTATCCGATACTGGGCTGTATGCACAATACAATTGTATACTACGCTTGATACAGATCTAGATATTCTTTGATGAATATGTCCGGAGAACTTGGGAAGACTTGGTGCTTTGCTAGGAGTCGACCTTGTCTCGTAAATCGGTAGAACGTTAGTACTTGGTACGTACGTGATTCGGGCACTCCGACGACCGTATTTACTGCCAACTTATCCGGGGATCTCATGGGTCGCTTCCCGATAATCCACCGATGACGCACAACTTGCACTCTTGAATAATCTGGGATTATAATAGAAGAGAGAGAGAAATTATCTAGGATTAATTACGGAGATATTTTATCTAGGATAAAATATCGTCTAGAGAGAGATAACGATTAATTTGGAATTAATCGGTAAATTAATATATTCGATATATAAACGAAATTAGATTTCAACGCGGAATTAAAATTAGATTTTAATTCGGGCAAACGAGTTAATTTAGAATTAATTCGTTAGCGACGTAAATAATATTTCGCTAGCCGCAATTATTCGATTTAATTAACGTCGCGACGTAAGCTCGGTATTTCGGAAATATCGAACCCGAACGCGTGAGTGCACGTGGGCCCACTTTCATTTGGAAACGTGTGGGGCCCACATGACACATGTCATATTATGCATTATTTAATTCTAATGCATTGCATTGTATATAGTGTACAATGTACTCTATGGTTTTGCATGGAAATTGAGTGTTTGACACTCTAAGCCATTGCATGATTTGTGTCATAGGTTTATTATTAATTTAATAAATATTATGGCATAAATATAAATTAATTTTTTGGTAACAAAAATTATTTTACACACTACAATTTTATCTCTCTCAAAATGCTCTCTTCTCTCACGCAAAACAGAGGGTTGCTCACTGGTTTTGAACCTTTGGGCGTGAATAAGGAAGCAAGAGTGGATTTTCATGGTGAAAATTCAAGTGCTAGCACACTTACAAGTCTTGCGAAGGTGGTAGGGAGGTTCACCCATGAGGCGGGACTCATCCGACGGAGTTTGGAGCTTCGTTTTGAGACCCGAAACTGCGAGACAGTGAGCGTGGACTGGTTGCAGTGGCGTGAGCAAGGCAGTGCGTTTTTGGCTTTGATTCGTCTTCTCAATTTGACATAACCGATCAATGTGAGTATTCCGCTACCTCCGTTGATGTATTCACGCATGTTTTCATGTCTGATTTGATCTTGGGACCTTAGAATAAACCAACAACATCAACGTCAATGGGAATCTTGTAGGGGTTGAGTAGCATAGTGATTCTTTGACTTGAGATACCACTGTGGATATATGAGATATCCTTCAAACATAGATGGCAGTCACGTCGCCGATCTATTAAGATCAGACCTCCGCCTGTTTGTTGGGTGTGGACTCAAGCTCATGATATCTTGTGAGTATCAAGAAAGGATCTGTCAGTTCTGTGTACAGAGCATAGGTAGTCCTGTTGTTGTGGTACAAATTAACTATGTGACAAAGGAGATTGCTCTCTTATCATTTGTGATTAGATCACCAAGATGTATAAATGATATGAGGTCATTATGATTTGTTCCTGGATTGAGAATGATATGAGACAGTATCAGTCTATGAAGGATAAATCATTAAATATCCATAGTCAGAGTATTATCGAGATTGGACATCGATAATGCGGAAAAGACTAGTATTACACTTGTGCGCGTTATGAGGGCACAACGACATAGTTATCATATATTTTGGTATAGGATACTCATTCAAGTGTAATAGGAGGTTGTGTTTTACCGATGGTACGGGAAACAGCTTCGCTCTTGATAGACCCCCTCGTAATTCCATTGGTAGTATGACTATGTGTCTATGGAAGTCTGAAATCAGGGTAGGTGTATTTGGTCTTAACCTGAGACTTGCACCGCTAATACTTGCGACAATCAATATACTTTGGTTTTGGTCGTCCAGGGCTTTAACAGGTTCTGTGTACGGCTCTTATGGGTATATTAAGAATCATAGTATGTTGGTGTGATGTCAAGACGGAAGTATCACTCTAGTCATAGTGGAGATGATGATCGCACTGGGATACAGAACTGGTTCTCTAAAGGGTTGCAACCATCGGAATAATATGACTTGGTCATGATTATCCGATAATAAAGAGACTAGTTGCTCGTGATCCGATATATGCTTTTTACGGGGCAGACATTGTTCCAGCCCCAGACCTTGCATGTGATCATCCGATACTGGATCGAAATACGCAATACTACGTATACTACGCCTGATATAGATCGCTTAATCCTGTAAGCATATTTCTGGAGAATTGGGTAGGCATGGTGCTTTGCTAGAAGCCAACCTTGTCTTGTAAATCAGCAAAAACCTAGTACTAGGTACTTACGTGTTCGGATAGTCCGACGACCGAATTTACTACCAACATATCCGGGGATCTCATGGATCGCTTCCCGAAGATTCACCGATGACGTATCACTCGCACTTTATTAATCTGGGATTAATTAATGATGAGAGAGAAAATTAATCTGGGATTAATTTTGGAGATATTTTATCTGGGATAAAATATCATTTAAATAGAGATAACGATTCATTTGGAATTAATCGATAAAATAATATATTCAATATATTATGCGAAATTGGATTTCGATGTGGAATTAAAATTAGATTTTAATTCAGGCGAACGAGTTAATTTGGAATTAATTCGTAAGAAACATGAATAGTGATTTCGCTAGGCATGATCATTTAATTGCGTCGCAACGGAAAATTCGTTAATTTGGAATTAGCAAACCCAAGCCCGAGAGTGTTTACGAGCGCATTCGCATTTCGAATTCAAGTGCGGCATGCAAGTCACATCAAGCGTCAAATCATTAGTCACATCAAACGTCAAATCACATGTCACTTTGAGTGATGTGATAGTTTGTCACTTGATTGATGTGAATAGTGATATATGTTGATGGAGGTGGTGGTTGGCATTATTGTTTGACTTTTGGAAAGCAAATAAATTGATAAAATTAAGTTGGAAATTGAAAAAGTGTATTTGATACACCTTTTCTCACCAACCAACACACTCTCTCATCTCTTTATTTCTCCCTCATTCACGCCCATTTGGGCTGTTCTTCACTGGTTTGCCGAGAGGCAAGAAGGGAAGCAAAGTGTGGTGATTTTGTGGCAAATCATTAAGAGCTAGCACTCCGAGAGACATGTGAAGGTGATAGGGAAGTCCACCAATGAGCATGGAAGTTTATCACAAAGCTTGGAGCTTGGAGGAGGACCAAAATGCTGAATTTGAGGACTGCATTTTCAGCCACTGCCGAGAGCTTGGAGGAGGCAGAAATTGATTTTGTTGTCCACCGTGTCGCTCAACCGATCGATGTAAGTATTCCGTAACTTCCTCGATTTGTATTCGCACATATTTCTAGCTTGTTATTCGATCCTCGGGGCCGTAGAAACTCCAACAATGGTATTAGAGCGATTAAAAGTATGAAATTTTATTAGGGCTTAAAATTTGGGTAAATTGATTTTGAGCATGAATTTATGAAATTGGATGAATGAATATGCTTAAATGTGTTTTAATTGAAGTTTGATTTGATCAATTTCAAGAAAAATGGTTTGGAACAATTTTTGCCCAAATTCTTAGCTTGGCCGAGAATATGAATGCCCTAAATTGTCTTGGATTTTTGTTTTTTGATTCATTGGATGAGTTATAATCAATTGGGAATTGTTGATTTAATGTTTAATTGGATTCAACTGGATTGGATTTGAAATTTGAAAAATAAACCCTAAAAGCCGAGACATTGGAAGCATGTATTGGGTTTGATTTTTGTCAAATTGTGTTGGACATGATTTAATGTAGAGAAGCATGATTAATTAGTCTAATTTGGTGTTTTGGAAATACTGATTTGGGTAATTAATTTTGCTATACACTTTAAGTAATTAAATTGTGAAATTGGATTTTGTAATTTAATTAAATTGGGCTTGTAATGTTGTAAATGGGCTAATTGCGCTTGGTTGTTCCAAGTTAAGTTTAGGCTAAATTGGTTGGATCCAATTGGGCCCAAAACCGCTTCCATAAAGCCCAAATGCGACTAATGGACCTTAATTAATTTAATTGGGCCTAATGGGCCTAAATTGATTTATGGGCTTATGGGGTAATTCCTTGATTGGGCTTTGGTTATTGGGTTTGACCCGAGTTGACCAAAAGTCCACGCCTTAAAGAAATTAATTAAAAGCCCATTGGACTTTAATTAAATCAACGTTGGACGTTAATCGAGCTTTGAGACCCGTAACGATTAAATTTGGAGTTTAAGTCGTAAAGGTTTATAATAAAGTGTAATATTTAATTTGGAATTAAATAGCGAATTAGTATTAAATACAAATTGAATTGGATTTAATTTTGTAGTTTAATTTAATTCGAGAATTCGTACTTTGAGTACTTATTCCTAAAACGAGTTTGACTCGTGCAAAATCAAATCGTTGTTTGAACATTGGATGGTCACTAATTATGAGATTAATTAATTTGATTAGAGTGATTGATAACATGATTGTGTGAATACATGGTTGCGATGCATGAATAATGTATATCGGATGGATATTAGATTGGTGGGGCAATTTTAGAAATTGTTGTAATAAATTTGATTTATTAATTGGACCTGCGTGTCCAGCCTTATTAGCTCCTTACTCTTTGTATTCTCTTCTCACATATTCCCCTCAATGTAAATGAGGTTGTGGCACACAGGATCTGGGGCGACACATGCTGTTCTAGGCTCGTGGCCTAGTTGGGAGTACGGAGTAGCCCGCGAGAGACTAAATCGGAGAATAATGGAGTCGCCACCCGGTGTGAACCGGGATAAATATTTAAGGCCGCACTCACCCCTCACAAGGGAAGACCTAAAACCGTTGGGTTCGGAATGGTCCATTACTTATGCCACTTGTAATAATGTGATTTGTGCAATAATCTAACCAAGCCTAAGCAACATATTTCCAAGGATAAGTCACTCCTAAGTTTGGATGCATAGGTACAAAGCTCATATCTAAGTTTACATATAACACATTTTCATGCTTGCATACAACCTATTTCTATATAATCAATGTCTGAATTAATGCATAAAGATAAATTGACATACGAAAGACATACAATTTCACATTGGTAGACACATAAACGAAAACACATAGCCTTCATATAAGCATGCATATTAAGGAAAGACACTTAAGCGCATGATAGAAATAGTTAACTAAAGAGGTAATACAAATGAATAAGGTAAAAAGAGAGATAACTATATGCTAAGATAGACATGTAGTGATGTGATGCATCAGGACCTGTTTACCGTGGGCGTTCGTGCGGCGTTAGTATACGCGTTCGAACGATAAACAGAAGGTTCGCGTTCGTATAGCGTTTCATAACGCATTCGAACGGGACCAGACATAAAACATGCGTTCGTGTGGCGTTCTGAAACGCGTTTGAACTGGGTCACATCAGCGACCTCCAAAATGTAGTAAACAACATGACACATACATGAACGAATGATTAGATGACAACTAATAAATAATAACGGGCTAAAAGCGCGGCAAAGCATCGTGGTAAAGGATTTTAACCTCTCAAAATAGAGGACCTTTAATCGCACTTAGTAAGCCCATGCGCAATCAACACAATACATATATAAAAAGTAAAGACAATGATATCGGACTTCGTATAGCCGATTGAACACATCTTACATTCAACCGAATATACATCAACCGGCACGGCAAAGCATCGTGGTAAAGGATTATAACCCCTAAGAATATGAGACCTTTAATCCAACTTACTAAGCCCATGCGCTCGATCACATCATGCATATAAAAAATAAAGACAATAATATCAGCTTCGTATACCCGATTGAACACATCTTACATTCAACCAAATATACATCAACCGGTGCGGCAAAACATCGTGGTAAAGGGTTTTAACCCCTCAAAATAGGGGACCTTTAATCCAATTTATTAAGCCCATGCGCTCGATCACATCATGCATATAAAAAATAAAGACAATAATATCGGATTCGTATACCCGATTGAACGCATCTTACATTCAACCGAATATACATCAATCGGCACGGCAAAGCATCGTGGTAAAGGATTTTAACTCCTCAAAATAGGGGACCTTTAATCCAACTTACTAAGCTCATGCGCTCGATCACATCATTACATAAACAAATAATATGCGGAAATCAAGTAACGAATAATAAACACATCAAAACAACATAAAACAATATATGTGCCATTTTCTCAAGTGGTACATGGAGTTGTATCCCGAGTACAGATCATACTACCGTCCATTCAGAATCGGCTATGAAATTTATGTCCGGGTTTCCATCTTATATACCACGAGAGGTGACACATTTTTCATTTTATTCAAGGGCCACAACATACATCACTCCACAATAATCATGCAAACGAAACTCAGTAAACAATAAAAATATGAATGAAAATTGATGTGAAAATTACCCTCAGTTCTAACCTTTTATGTCGACTTTCGGAAGCGCGTTACAAGTCCGTCGGAAGGGATATCACTCTGCAACTTTTTTGGTTCACTGGTCTACGTCTTTCTTCGCTATTTCACTGCTCAATCTACTGTTTTGACTTCGTTTTGCTGCTGTTTTGCTGCTGTTTTGTGTTCACTGCTTCAGGTGTGTTAAGGGACTGTTTTGGGGTTGTTTTGTGTGGTTTTGGGGACTGTTTTTTGTGCAGTTTTGGGACAATTTCTGGGCAGTTTTCAGGCTTATTTATGCGGTAGAACTGGACAGTGCAGTGAGGGGTTTTCTCGGTAGTTTTTTGGACTGTATGGAGGTTAGTACGAGTAGAGGGGCTGTGAGGGGTGTTGTTTGCTTGCGTGAAAGGAATGGGCAGATAGCTTATGGCAGTGTGTGCGTGGGGTGTTTGTTATGTGCGTGAGAGGGCAGATAGCTTATGGGTTGAAGGTGTTCTGGATTCAGGGATGGTCTTTGCGTTAAGGGGCTGCTAATCGGTGAGTGGGCGGAGGCTGCGAAGCAAGGGGACTGACATGTGAAGGGTTTATTTATGAGTGAATATACTATGGGGCAGTGAGTGGTTTGAAGCAATATGTGTTTTATCGATGTAGGAGTTAATAAGCAGTGAGAGGGATTCGATGAAGGCAGTGTTGCTCTAGGTTAATGATCAAAGGGGCAGTGCATGCGCATTTCTTAGTGGCTGCATGATGTGTTTGTTGGCCTGTGTGCGTTTTGGTGACTTTGAATTGAGGGAATATAGCTTACGTGCACTGTGACTGTCAATCAATTGAATGGGGGGGGGTCTGGACGTGTTGATTATGTGGCTAGGGGGCCGGCGTGAGAAGCTTGAATGTGGAAGTAACTTGAGGGGCGTCTGGACGGTTCTAAGGGTTTTTTTATGAGGGAGAGTGGTGCCGTGAATGTAGAATCAGGGAAGCCTTAGGGTTTTTGTTTTATTCTTCTTTTTGACAGTGAGAGAGAGGAGCAATAGGGTTGGTTTTGTGCTATTTTTATAGTGAGAGGGTAGAGGTGTGAAGACATTAGGGTTTGCATGGATTTAAAAAGGAAAGGGATCAAATGATAAAGGGATGTGTGGTATTTGATTTAAATAGTTTAGGCAAGGATATTTATTTTTTGGTGAGAATTATCTTTAATTGGTGAGTGATTTATTAAAATTTGATTTTAATTTGGATTTGATTTAGTTTAATTTAGGTAGGGATATATTTAATTTGTGTTGTTTAGGCATAATATTTGTTAAGTTAGGAATACAATATTTTTAATTAGGAATAATATTTTGTTGATTGATTTTAATTAGGCATGATTTTATTTAATGTTTTATTTAATTTGGCATATTATTTAATTAATATTTTATTTAATTGGGTTTTATTTTGAGGGCCTTGGGCGTGTGGGCCAAGTGTGGTGGGCTAGGTGTTGTGTTGGTTTGGTGAGTGGGTTTGGGCCAAGGTTAAATGGTTCTGGGTTTTTTAGGCTAAAGGTCCTTTAAAACGGAGGTCCAACGAGTGAGCCTGGAGCTAAACAAGCGAATAAACTTTAACGAAATACCGATTCCCTTCCGACAACCTTTTCCCGCAACTTCCTCGACTAAAAAGGTAGTGTCTCCAAATGAGAGTCATCATAGGGACTCAAATGCAAAAATGCAGTGCCTACAGTCGCCCTCACTTTGATTGGGCCTGTGTAATGTGTAATAGTGACAATCCTATCAAAGTTATGCAATGCATTTTCACTTACCTGGCTCGCCAGCTGCCACCTGACTTTCCTGCTGCTTCGAACTGAGTTGATCTGGTGGTCCATTTTAGAACTGTGCTCCATTTTTGGAGCGCCATTTTCGGCATCTGATGTATGTGCTCCATTTTGGAGTGCCATTTTCGGCATTTGCTGTGTGTGATCCATTGTCGAACGCCATTTTCGACATCTGTTGTGTGTGCTCCATTTTGGAATGCCATTTTCGGCATCTGTTATGTGTTCCATTTTGGACGGCCATTTTCGGCATTTGCTATGTGTGCTCCATTTTGGAAAGCCATTTTCGGCCTTTGTTATGGTAGCGGTCCATTTCTGAACCGTGCTGTCCGAGAATATGGCTCATTTTTTGATCGTTACTTGATGAGGTGGTCTTTGCCGCTACAATCCTGCGAATACAAAACAAAAATTGTATGTATGTGATATGTATGCATGTATGTATTGATGCATGATGCTGATGTGTGCCTCGCCACCAAACCGATATCGATGTGGGCCTCACCCCTAAACTGACACTGATGTGGGCCTCGACCCCAAACTAATACTAATATGGCATCGCCCCCAAACCGATGCGGATGTGGGCCTCAACCCTCGGGACTCATCCTCAAACCGATACTGATGTGGGCCTCGACCCTAGGACTCATCCCCAAATTGTTTCTGATGTAGGCCTCGGCCCTGAGACTCATCCCCAAACTGATACTGATATGGGCCTTGGCCCTGGGACTCATCCCCAAACTGTTGCTGACATAGGCCTCGCCCCCAGACCGATACTGATATGGGCCTCGCCCCAAACTGATATTGATTTGGGCCTCGCCCCCAGCTCATACTGATGTGGGCCTCGCCCCTAGACTGATACTGATATGGGCCTCGCCCCAAACTGATACTGATGTGGGCATCGCCCCCAACTGATACTGATATGGGCCTCGCCCCCAACTGATACTGATATGGGCCTCGCCCCAACTGATACTGCTGATATGGGCCTCGCCCCCAGACTGATACTGATGTGGGCCTCCCCCCCAACTGATACTGATATGGGCCTTGCCCCCAGACTGATACTGCTGATATGGGCCTCGCCCCCAGACTGATACTGCTGATATGGGCCTCGCCCCCAGACTGATACTGATATGGGCCTCACCCCCAGACTGATACTGATATGGGCCTCGTCCCCAGACTGATATTGATATGGGCCTCACCCCTGTGATTCATTCCTGAAGACTGCTGACAATGTACTGTTGCTGCTTCTGGTTGGCTTGCATTTGACGCTTTCTCTTTTTCTCCTTTGAAACATGTTATTACAAAACAGAAAAAACACAAAACTGATGCAAATATGTTACGTGTATGCATGCATGCATGATTAAGTTTCCTATCCCGTTGGGCTAGGTCTTCTGCCAGTACTCTTGGTGGCTGCTCGGTCTTTTGACAAGTCTGTCCTCTTCCCTAACCAATGGGTATCTATGATGGCTTTCAAGACAAAATGGGGTTAACATGGTGCATGTATGCATGAGGTGCATGTGATGCATGCGATACAAGAAATATATCAACTCATTAAAATTTTCACACAAATCGGCCCATCATCATTTTAGAAGCTTTTGGGCTAACTATCATAGGAGTGAACTCGTCCCAGTTTAAATGGCCCAACAAGTTCACATCTCATGGCAAGAAGTCCAACCTTATCCAAATGATAATGTTCCTAAACACAATCATATAATGGCCCATTGGCGTTTTAGAAGCTTTTGGCCCAATCATCATAAGATATGTTCTTGTCCCAGTTTAAATGGCCCAACAAGCCCATACCTCATGACAAAAGGTCCGAATGGATGCAAACGACCATGTTCCTAAACACAAGCACAAGTAAATAATTCTTATTAGTTCTATGACTACGGTTCACATGCGGGTTTACGGGGGTGTTGAAAAAGGCTCTCGCTGACGAATGATTACCCACAACTAGGTCTCCCTACTCAAGGGTTCGAGCGACCAAGTGAGCGCACATTTTTTATACACTAAGGTACGTGCCTACGAGCTATGGTGTGTGACTGACTGTCAAATGGACTTCCCGTTGTAGATTCCCCAGAGGGAGGATGGCGCGAGGCTCTCTTAAGTACCCAAGCCTCTTAGGCTCCTATCGCTCGGTGTCAGGAATAAACAACGAGTCCTCCAAATTAGTCCATCACAGTAGGCTACGAGTAGATGATTATCTAGGTGCCTTCACAGCTTTTCATTCTAGAAAGGTAGTGAGTGAAGGAAGACACCAAACCATTACCTAGCCTTAAAAATTGCCCTTGATTAAACCTCTTTTAACCCACAGTAGACATGGTTAATTAAAGCACAAATCATAATATTACAAGACATTTTTTCGGGGCCGATTCTCTATCCCCAGTGGAGTCGTCAGACTGTAGGACACAAGATTTGGGGCGACGCATGCTGTTCTAGGCTCACGGCTTAGTTGGGAGTATGGAGTAGGCCGCGGGGGACTAAACCGGAGAATAATGGAGTCGCCATCCGGTGTGAACCGGGATAAAGATTTAAGGCTGCACTCACCCCTCGCAAGGGAAGACCTCAAACCGTTGGGTTCAGAATGGTCCCTTACTTATGCGACTTGTAATAACGTGATTTGTGAAATAATGTAACCAAGCCTAAGCAACATATTTCCAAGGATAAGTCACTCCTAAGTTTGCATGCATAGGTACAAAGATAATATCTAAGTTTACATATAACATATTTTCATGCTTGCATACAACCTATTTGTATATAATATATGTCCGAATTCATGCATAAAGATAAATTGACATACGGAAGACATACAATTTCACATTGGTAGGCACAGAAGCGCAAACACATAGCCTTCATATAAGAATGAATATTAAGGAAAGACACTTAAGCACATAGAAATAGATAACTAAAGAGGTAATACAAATGCATAAGGTAAAAAGAGAGATAACTATATGCTAAGATAGAAATGTCGTGATGTGATGTAGGAGGACCTGTTTACCATGGGCGTTCGTGCGGCGTTCGTATACGCGTTCGAATGATAAACATAAGGTTCGCGTTCGTATAGCGTTTGATAACACGTTCGAACGGGACCAGATAGAAAACATGCGTTCGTGTGGCGTTCTGAAACGCGTTCGAACGGGGTCACAGTAGCGACCTCCAAAATGCAATAAACAACATGACACATACATGAACGAATGAATAGATGACATCTAATAAATAATAGCGGGCTAAAAGCGCGGCAAAGCATCGTGGTAAATGATTTTAACCTCTTAAAATAGAGGATCTTTAATCGCACTTACTAAGCCCATGCGCAATCAACACAATACATATATAAAAAGTAAAGACAATGATATCGGACTTCGTATACCCGATTGAACACATCTTACATTCAACCCAATATACATCAACCGGCGCGGCAAAGCATCGTGGTAAAGGATTATAACCCCTCAGAATATGAGACCTTTAATCCAACTTACTAAGCCCATGCGCTCGATCATATAATGCATATAAAAAATAAAGACAATAATATCGGCTTCATATACCCGAATGAACACATCTTACATTCAACCGAATATACATCAACCGGTGCGGCAAAGCATCGTGGTAAAGGGTTTTAACCCCTCAAAATAGGGGACCTTTAATCCAACTTATTAAGCCCATGCGCTCGATCACATCATGCAAATAAAAAATAAAGACAATAATATCGACTTCGTATACCCGATTGAACACATCTTACATTCAACCGAATATACATCAATCGGCGCGGCAAAGCATCATGGTAAAGGATTTTATCCCCTCAAAATAAGGGACCTTTAATCCAACTTATTAAGCCCATGTGCTCGATCACATCATTAAATAAACAAATAACATGCGGAAATCAAGTAACGAATAATAAACACATCAAAACAACATAAAACAAAATATGTGTCGTTTACTCAAGTGGTACGTGGAGTTGTATCCCGAGTATAGATCATACTACCGTCCATTCGGAATCGGCTATGAAATTTATGTCCGGGTTTCCATCCTATATACCACGAGTGGAGACACATTTTTCATTTTATTCAAGGGCCACAACATACATCACTCCACAATAATCATGCAAACGAAACTCAGTAAACAATAAAAATATGAATGAAAATTGATGTGAAAAATACCCTCTGGTCTAACCTTTTATGTCGACTTTCGGAAGCGCGTTACAAGTCCGTCGGAAGGGCTATCACTCCGCAACTTTTTTGGTTCACTGTCTACGTCTTTCTTCGCTGTTTCGCTGCTCAAGCTACTATTTTGACTCCGTTTTGCTGCTGTTTCACTGATGTTTTCTGGTCACTGGTTCAGGTGTGTTAAAGGACTATTTTGGGGTTGTTTTGTGCGGTTTTAGGGACTGTTTTTGGTGCAGTTTTGGGGGTGAATTATGGACGGTTTCAGGACAGATTTGGGACAATTTCTGGGCAGTTTTCAGGCTTATTTATGCGGTGGAACTGGGCAGTGCAGTGAGGGGTTTTCTCGATAGTTTAGTGCGAGTAGAGGGGCTGTGAGGGGTGTTGTTTGCTTGCGTGAAAGGAAGGGGCAGATAGCTTATGGCAGTGTGTGCGTGGGGTGTTTGTTATGTGCGTGAGAGGGCAGATATCATATGGGTTGAAGGTGTTCTGGATTTAGGGATGGTCTTTGCGTTAAGGGGCTGCTAATCGGTGAGTGGGCAGAGGCTGTGAAGCAAGGGGACTGACGTGTGAAGGGTTTATTTGTGTGTGAATATACTATGGGGCATTGAGTGGTTTGAAGCAATATGTGTTTTATCGATGTGGGAGTTAATAAGCCGTGAAAGGGGTTTGATGAAGGCAGTGTTGCTCTAGGTTAATGATCAAATGGGCAGTGCATGTGCGTTTCTTAGTGGTTGCATAATGTGTTTGTTGGCCTGTGTGCGTTTTGGTGACTTTGAATTGAGGGAATATGGCTTACGTGCATTGTGAGTGTCAATCAATTGAAGGGGGGTCTGGACGTGTTGATTATGTGGCTAGGGGGCTGGCGTGAGAAGCTTGAATATGGCAGTAACGTGAGGGGCGTTTGGACGTGTTTAAGGGTTTTTTTTTATGAGGGAGAGTGGTGCCGTGAATGTTGAATCAGGGAAGCCTTAGGGTTTTTGTTTTGTTCTTCTTTTTGGCTGTGATAGAGAGGAGCAATAAGGTTGGTTTTGTGCTATTTGTATAGTGATAGGGTAGAGGTGTGAAGGCATTAGGGTTTGCATGGATTTAAAAAGGAACGGGATCAAATAATAAAGGGATGTGTGGTATTTGATTTAAATAGTTTAGGCAAGGATATTTATTTTTTGGTGAGAATTATCTTTAATTGGTGAGTGATTTATTAAAATTTGATTTTAATTTGGATTTGATTTAGTTTAATTTAGGTAGGGATATATTTAATTTGTGTTGTTTAGGCATAATATTTGCTAAGTTAGGAATACAATATTTTTAATTAGGAATAATATTTTGTTGATTGATTTTAATTAGGCATGATTTTATTTAATGTTTTATTTAATTTGGTATATTATTTAATTAATATTTTATTTAATTGGGTTGTATTTTGAGGGCATTGGGCGTGTGGGCCAAGTGTGGTGGGCTAGGTATTGTGTTGGTTTGGTGAGTGGGTTTGGGCCAAGGTTAAATGGTTCTGGGTTTTTTAGGCTAAAAGTCTTTTAAAACAGAGGTCCAACGAGAGAGCCTGGAGCTAAACAAGCGAATAAACTTTAACGAAATACCGATTCCCTTCCGACAACCGTTTCCCGCAACTTCCTCGACTAAATAGGTAGTGTCTCCAAATGAGACTCATCATAGGGACTCACATGCAAAAATGTAGTGCCTACAAAGGTTTCTTTATAAGTGTAGTGTAACGGGTAGAAGTAATACATGTGCTAGCGGGAGAGAGGAAATGGAGAGATTTGATCTAGGATCAATGTATTAAGTATCCATCCGCATATCATTATTATATTTTATACGCTCTTTATTATGTGTTTAGAATGCATGTTTAAGGGTGTATGATGATGATACCTTAACAAAGATAATAAATTGGTTTCCAATTTGCACGCGAAAAACTCTCACAATTATTAAGCGTTTTTCCTTCCATTGAGTGATTCTTACTCAAGATCTAAGACTGACATTGGTTTGTTGGCCAAAGTCAAGACCTTTGTCCGTCGAGGATGTGTTTGAATCTCGAAGGCTTTGTTCCATATTGGTGTCTTGTCCAAGTTGTGGTTTGTTGGCCAAAGTCAAGACCACTTCTTGTCCATCAACATTGATTACGAAGCTTTCCCTGGTCAATGGGTCACGCTTAACTGGGATCTCTAAGTTTATTGTGCCAAAGCCAAGGCTTAGTTTATTCAGAGGAAAAAGGTAAGGTAATATATTGGATATATTGGCATATATATTGTATATATGTTTCGGACTTGGATGTCCCCCTACTGGATCTAGGAATTGGTTTGGATCCAATTGATCTTAGAGATCTACCTAGTTAATTATCATTCAATTTGTTGGCCAAAGTCAAGATTGTGTGATATTTAACGGGATCCTAGCCCACTAGGAAACACGGTTTCCTGAGTACTCGACAGAGGGTTAGAGGCTCGCCGAAAAATAGTGGGATTCAAGAATTGAATTTGCAATATTCGTTTAATTACTTGCCATAAACGCTCAATCAAAAATCATTCGTCAAATATATTAAATGTTAGTTAGACTAATATTTAAAACGTTTTTTTAATTAACAGTTGGATTGTATCCAAACTATTCATTTATATTTGATTTTATAATTGGATTATAATAATCAATACATTTGATTTAATTAATTATAGTTGATTAAATAGTTGGACTATAGTAATCATTATAATTAATAGTACCGAAATCATTGATTAAATAGTTGGACTGTTAGAATCAAGATAAAATTGAAAGATTGACATTCAAAACATAATCCTAGGGAAAATGTATTTAAATGGTTTAATTTTCAAATTGGGAATAAATTCTGGATGGTCCTTGAAACTAATAAGTTACTTTATTTGATAAAATAACATATTAGGCCTAAGCCCGGAGATAAACAAATAGTATACCATAATCTTTGGAAGATTCATGTGATGATAACTTTAGTGCTTAAACCATTAAGCTTGTCGCAGTAGACTCCTTAATTTATTTGTCAGAACTAAGGGTTAAATCCTTAAAGTATGATAAAGAAATTGAAGGATCTTCATAATCTATACTTAGATTTTAGAAGTACAAAAATTTGCAATAATAAACTCTAGAGAGTTAATGGCTATTTATCAGAAATTTTTTCAGAGTGAAAATACGCGAAAACGGCGAAAAACGGTGTGTTACCAGGTAACGGCTGCCCAAACAGTGAACTGGGCACCGTTCGGGCAGCCAACGAACTGTCTAAATGTTTTTGGGGCTGACCTGGGCAGTCCCCATTGTGCATTGGTTGGTCGGTTCGGCCGGAAACGTGTTTTATGCTATTTTGCGGAAAAAACATTTTCGCAAAAGTTTCACGGTGTTTCTATATTATTTATGTAGTTATATGATAAAGATTAAATATGTTTATGTGAAATATGAATGAATTATTAATATTGGATGTTAAATAATTTATTGTAAGTTTAAAAATTTTAAACTACTATTTCGCCTGAACATCACTTCTTCCGCCGCGCCTCCCTGATTTGACCCCAACAGAAATTTCTCTGTCCTTTTGTCTAGTTAATTCAGAATCGAACGCACGTACAGTAAAATCTTATCCATATTCAAAAGTTATCTTACTTTACACATTTTAATAAGTCACATATCTCCTACATCAATACAACCATACTATTTCAAAGCAACTTAAATCAAATCAAACATTTCATACCATAATCAAACAAAACTTGTCATTTTAAACTAACATTCATTCACAAGAACACTCTTAAACCGTTTCAAATTCATCCACTACAGAAAAAGAAAGCCATACACGAATTCTATACAATTAATCACATGTATCATCAGAAACGAGGGACATAACACAAGTTCTCTACAGGCGGTCAAATACAGTATCAAAAACAGAAAACATAATACGGATTTCATATTGTCCATTTCGCTCACAATCTGAAATAAAACTCATTAATTTCACATCATGTCATTTCATATCATATCTGTAAATGCTATCAACATCAAAGTTTACATACGTACATATCCAGTCATACATACAACTTTGTATGTTGACAATATAGCATACATAAAATAGTTAAAAGATTCATTACTAATATATAGTCATACATACAAGTTCCTATAATGAACGTAAAATTTTACACCAAAAATTTCATCAATCGTCACATTCAGAAGTGACACATAATCATTGTGCTCTTATGATGTTGATAGTATGAAATCTGTCAATTTCTATCATCATTAAATGGGAAAAAGTAAAACAATATCTTTCAAAAAAACATCTCGAAAACATATTTCAAAAACTATTTTATTGTAAACAAAATCAATTTAAAAATTCATCTTCGTAAATTCGTATCAATCATCTAGCATAACTCAATTGGACGAAACATAACAAGCACCCAATGTCCAAATCACGAGCATAGATCGGACAATAAACGAAACGATCCCCTTTCAAAAGAGGGTAGTTGGTCGGTCCACTACAGTTGGACAAACCACTGTATAAGCGCCACGGTGGCAACATATCATATCAAATTAAAAATCGTAAAAACTATATACAATCGCATGATGAAAACATATTATATCGTATAATATCATAAAAAATATCAAAATGTTTCGAAATCAAAATGTAATTCTTTTGAAATAATTTTTCCTCCCAAAACATAAATATGTTTAAATCAAAAATATATCTTGGTACAAACATTTCAAAATACATATCGACAGAGTAGCAGAGCAACCATTTTCTGATGGTCTGGATGTTAGACATTATGTCCCATAGCGTCACTGTTTGTAAATGATATTGTATTATTGTAAAAAATTAATTATGTGATACTGAAATTTCCTTTTGCCGTTTTGTAATATTATTTACTTTGATATATAAATGGCGAAAGTCCATATGATTAATACCGGATTGAGATGATATGAGACAGTATCAATCCATAAAGGTTTAATCATTAAA
>SKCR01024642.1:0-19943 GCA_019454045.1 Zanthoxylum bungeanum
TTAGTTAATCTTGCACGTGTATGTTGCGTAGACTTGGTTATATTATCGCGTAAATCCGTTCATTACAAGTGGCATAAGTAAGGGACCATTTCGAACCCAACGGTTTAAGGTCTTCCCTTGTGAGGGGTGAGTGCGGCCTTAAATCATTTCCCAGTTCACACTGGGTGGCGACTCTATTTTATTTCTCTGGTTTAGTCCCCCGTGGGCTACTCCGTATTCCTTATCGGGTCGCGAGTCTGGAACAGCATCGCCGATTTCTGTGTCCTACAGTCTGGCGACTCCACTGGGGATAGAGAATCGGCCCCGAAATAATATCTTGTAATGTTTGTGATTTTCGCTTTAGTTAACTATGTCTGCAAGTGGGTTGGGTCCAAGAAGTTTAACCAATGGCATTATTAGAGCTAGGTAATTGTTTGGTGTCTTTCTTCATTCACTACCTTTCTATAGCTGAAAGGAAAAGCGGTGAAAGCACCTAGATAATCTTTTACTCGAAGCTTACCGTGATGGACTAATTTGGAGGACCTATTGTTTATTCCTGTCACCAAGGCG
Organism: Zanthoxylum bungeanum; assembly: GCA_019454045.1. Taxonomy (NCBI): domain Eukaryota; kingdom Viridiplantae; phylum Streptophyta; class Magnoliopsida; order Sapindales; family Rutaceae; genus Zanthoxylum; species Zanthoxylum bungeanum. Next base: position 550 of record SKCR01024642.1, read on the forward strand.
ATAAGAGCCTAAGAGGCAAGGGTATTTAAGAGAGTTCGCTCCACCCTCCCTCTGGGGAATCTTCAATAAGAAATCCATTTGACATTCATTTTATGTATCATCACTCGTTGGCACGTACCTTAGGGTATAAAAAAGGTGCACTCACTTGGTCGCTCGGACCCTTGAGTGGGGAGACCTAGTTGTGGGCAATCCTTCGCCAGTGGGAGCCTTTGTCTAGACTCCTATAAACCCGCATATGAACCATAGAAGTTGCCCCTTCATGCTTTTGACAAACACATGCATATTATATCTCAAGTATCGTAAGTATTTCATGCATCTCATGCATACACACATCATGTTAACCCTGTGTCTTAAAAGCCATCATAGATATCCGTTGGGTTAGAGAAGAAATAAAAATTTGTCAAAAAGAGTTCAGCAAACATGAATATCTGGGAAAAGGAAACCGAGGAACATAAAACTTTACGGCAAGAATAGAAGGACCATTGGGGGGCCTAAAAAAAATAAAGAAAAAATAAAGAAAAGAGAGCAAAAAAAGGAAAAAAGAAAAAAAAAGAAAAACAAATTGGTTGTTTTTAGTCCTTAATAGTTAGGCATAAGTCCGATGATGAAATGGTTTGCTTTAGGGAGAAATCTTAGAAACGATAAACTCTTGATGTGCTTTTATCTGATACTTTGTGTGATTGATCTGTGTTAGACTCGTAAGCACTTGATTATGGTTCTTAGCAATGAAAACCTGAGTAGTTAGCAAAGTGACTTGTTGAAGAAATTGTAGGTCGGTGATTGACCGTTCGCCTAAATGTCTATCTTGATTTTCTTATGTTATGATGTGTGGTATGGTTGAAAATGAAAAGAAAAGTCTATAAAGAAAAGAATTGAACCACCTATAACCGATAAGCGTGAAGCTACCCATGGGCGAGTATTAGGACCACCATGAGGAGAAATGCTACCTTAAAGGGTAGGTGTGTTGAAAAAAAAAGAAAAAAAAAAAAAGAAAAGAAAAAAGAAGTTCAAAATGAAAAGAAAAAAGAAAGAGACAAAAGAGAAAGAAAACCATACCACATTGAGCATAGAAAAGCAACTGCAGGCATAATTGAGACATCTAGGTTGGTTTGACCCATCGATCCCAATTTTTTGATGAAATCATTGAGTTAGCTTACCTGGGGATGAATCTGCAAAGGAACCTTTGCACACACACACTTTGAGTCTGGCTTAGATCATTTATTCAAAGACTTGGATTTGAGTTGCATTGAATGATTTGAAGGTTCTCTGGTTTCAATATTGGGCATTCTTTGAGGGCAATAATATGTGTAACTATTGGGACTATTTCATAGCATGTGATAATATGATGATATATAATGCCATATCGTGTAGTCCACTTTGACCTAATGCAAGCAGTGGAGAACATAAAGCTAAATCAAGACTGGGGGCGACCAGTCTACCACCCCGTAAATAAAGGACATAACAAGAACTTGAGCAAATGAGACTAAAGAGGACTGACTAATCACCAGAAAAGAACTGGCATAAGGAAACAGAAAACAGGCCCAGTGGGCGACTAAAGATTTTTGTAGGCGAGAGGCCTTGATGAGCACAAGGGAGGCCTAACCCATCGAAATAGGAAATACATCCATGCATACATGCATACACGTCACATACACGCATTTTTTGTTTTGTTCGCAGGTTTTGAATAAAAGGAAAAAGCGGCAAAGACAAGCAGTTTGGGGAATGAATCTCTGGGTCGAGGCCCACAATATCAGCAGTTTTGGGAATGAATCCCAGGGCCGATGACCACATTATGAACAGTTTCGGGAATGAATCCCAGGGTCGAGGCCCACAGTATCAGTAGTTTCGGGAATGAATCTCGGGGTCGAGGCCCACACTATCAGTAGTTTCCGGAATGAATCCCAAGGTCGAGGCCCACACTATCAGTAGTTTCAGGAATGAATCCCAGGGTCGAGGCCCACACTATCAGCAATTTCGAGAATGAATCCCAGGGTCGAGGCTCAAACTGTCAGTAGTTTCGGGAATGAATCCTAGGGTCGAGGCCCACACTGTCAGCAGTGTCGGGAATGAATCCCAGGGTCGAGGCCCACACTATCAGCAGTTTCGGGAATGAATCCCATGGTCAAGGCCCACATTATCAGCAGTTTCAGGAATGAATCCCAGTGTCGAGGCCCACATTATCAGCAGTTTCGGGAATGAATCCCAGGGTCGAGGCCCACACTATCAGCAGTTTCATGAACAAAGCATAGGGAATAAAGCCCACAATCAACAGTTCGGGAACAAAGCCCACAACCAATTCAGTTCGGGAACAAAGCCCACAATCAACGGTTCGGGAACAAAGCCCACAATCAACACAAGTTCGGTAACAAAGCCCATGGAATAAAGCCCAAAATCAACAGTTCGGGAACAAATCCCACAACCAATTCAGTTTGGGAATAAAGCCCACAATCTACACTGTTCGGGAACAAAGCCCAGGGAACAAAGCCCACTCTTAACACAGTTCGGGAATAGAGCCCACACTCAGCACAAAATGGGAACAAAGCCCAGGGAACAAAGCCCACATTCAGTACAGCTCGGGAATAAAGCCCACAGTCAACAAAGCCCACATTCAGTACAACTCGGGAATAAAGCCCACACTCAGCACAAAACGGGAACAAAGCCCACATTCAGTACAGTTCGGGAATAAAGCCCACATTCAGTATAGCTCGGGAACAAAGCCCACAGTCAACACAGTTCGGGAACAAAGCCCACATTCAGTTTAGCTCGGGAACAAAGCCCATAGTAAACACAGTTCGGGAACAAAGCCCACATTCAGTACAGCTCGGGAAAAAAGCCCACAGTCAACACAGTTCAGGAACAAAGCCTAGGGAACAAAGCACACTCTCTACACAGTTCGGGAATAAAGCCCAAGGGTCAAAAGCACCTCGACATCACATTCAGCACAGTTCGGGAATAAATCCCAGGGAACAAAGCCCACTCTATACACAGTTCGGGAACAAAGCCCACAAGTGGTTCGGGAACAAAGCTCAGGGGTCAAAAGCACCTCGCCATCACATTCAGCACAGTTCGGGAACAGAGCCCAGGGAACAAAGCCCACTCTCTTCACAGCTCGGGAATAAAGCCCACAGTCAGCTCAATTCAGGAACAAAGCCCACAAGTGGTTCGGGAAAAAGCCAATGGGTCAAAGTTCCTCGCCATCAACTCACTAACGATTCAGAAATGGACCACCACCACATTCAGCACGGTTCGGGAACGAACCAGCCATCAACTCAGTAACGGTTCGGGAATAAACCATCAAACATCAGATCAGTTCGGTAATGAATCCTAGAGATCGCAGCATCTTGCAGGGATGAACCTTAGGGGTCGCAGCACCTCACCACCATATCAACTCAGTTTAAAGTATCTTGCAAAGCAGCAGGTAAGTGCAACAGCTGGCGAGCCAAGTAAGTAAAAATGCATGCATGACTTTGATAGGATTGTTACTGTCACACACTGTACAAGTCCCATCAAAGTGGGGGCGACTGTAGCACTGCATTTTTGCATAAGTCCCGATGATGAGCCTCGAATGGAGGCACTACCTGATAAGTTACGGAAGTCGCGGGAAACATACGTCGGAAGAGAAAATTCAAAAATCAATACCTTGCTAGATTTCATTCGTTTTCTTGGCCTCTGGTTCGCTCGATGGATCTCTGTTTTAAAATTTATCCTCGACCCCAAAACCCCGCACCCATCCAAAGCCCATTTCGCCCAAGCCCAATCCAAAAATGATTAAAACACTTAAAACACATGTCACAAATTAAATTAAATCTAATCCAATCAAATCCAATCCAATTAAAATCAAAAAAATCACATTCCTAAATTAAATAAATCACCTTCCTAATTTAAATAAATCACATGCCTAAATTAAATAAATCAAATCAAATCACCTTCCTAAATTAAACAAATCCATTTCCTAAACTAAATAAATCACATTCCTAAACTAAAGAAATCTTTTCCTTATAACAAACTAAGTAAATCTTCCCCATAATCACACAATCTCCATTTCCTACCCATACAAGGACAACCCTAACCCACTCCTATAAAAAAGACACACAAACTAAACCTTTAGGACCTAGCATCCTCACGACACAAACACAAGAGAGCTCACTCACGACATTCACATGAAAAATAGTAAACCCTAAACACTCTTCTCACTCCTTATAATTCACGGCTTCCCTATCTCCTATCTCTTCCTCACAAAAGAAAACCCTAAACACTCATTCGGCGCTCCCTCCTCTCTATTCTCTCACAGACTACATACAATTCTAAACCCTAAAGCTCTCGGCCGTGGACCATCTTCACTCCCCTTGGCTCTCTTCACACACAACTCATCCCTCATAATCAACAGCCAAGATCACGCCTAACCTCTCTCCTTCACGTAACCAAAACCCGTAAACCATAACCCTAATATCGATCCAAAAGGCGCCACACAACGCCACTCACAAGAACCACTCCTCTCGTCTCTCTTTCTCATCCTAAATAAACCCACACGTAAATCAAACCCTTAACTAAATAAACCTTAGCTCTCTGGCTTGGACACATAACTCACAGCCTTCTCGCCTCTTCTCCACCAAGCATCCTTCTCGGCATCAACAAGAGCACACCGACACTCAGCATCAACTCCCACCGACAATACACACTGACCAAACTGAAGCCACACGGTCAAGAAGTCCACTCACGGCAAACTAATTGCTCAAATACAAACCAGCCAAATGTCACACACGGTAACACAAAGCCAGTGAGCAGCATTGGATGAGTGGAACCAGTGATTAATGTGGACAAAGCCAAAAATTAGCAGCCCTGGACGTGAAGCAGCCACTAACCAAATAATAACAAACAACACAGCCCCATAACCCTTGTTTTCTTTCACGTAAAACCAATCAACAAACTAACCCCCACCGATTGAAAAAATAAACCCAAAGCAGCCCTCCACGTGAACAAATCACCCAAAAATAGTCCCCGAGCAGCCCCTGAAAAAAAGCTCAAACTGCAGTCCAAATAGGGTCAAAAAGAAAGGAAAACAGCGGCCAAAACAGCGAGCGAAAACAGCGAACCAGAAAAGAGCGAAGCGTTAACCCTTCCGGCGACGTCCCAATGCACTCCTGAGAAGTAACTTAAAAGGTAAGACCTGGGGGCACTCTTTATTATATTTTATTTTGTCGTCCTGGAAACAGCATGTTTGGTTGGACGTGAAATACGTCGAACCGGGCATGCGAAGTCCTACATTGAAAACAGCAAAATTCTTTGGTCACATATTTATTATTCGCATTTATTTGATATTATTAGCCTTTAATTATTTTGCATTTAATTCATGTTTATTGTTGCTTTATTCTTCCGCATTTATTTGCGTTATTTATCCTCTTTGTTATTTTGCATGTTTGTCTTTTCAGGTGTTTTACGGTTATATGCTTTATCATGTTTCATGTATGTCAACATTGGTTAATAATTGTGTTTGTGTTAATGCTTGAGTGTTTCCTCTCGTGGTATATCTGATGGAAACCCAGACATAAATTCCATAGCCAAATCTGAATGGACGGTAGTGCGGTCTGTACTTGGGATACAACTCCACATACCACTTGAGGAAACGTTCACACATGTGTTCATGGGATTGTGTGCTCGCTTCGTTTCATTTACTTCTATGTGTACCAACTTAGATTTAGTTAATCTTGCATGTGTATGTTGCGTAGACTTGGATATATTATCGCATAAATCCGTTCATTACAAGTTGCATAAGTAAAGGACCATTCCGAACCCAACGGTTTAAGGTCTTCCCTTGCGAGGGGTGAGTGCGGCCTTAAATCATTTCCCAGTTCACACTGGGTTACGACTCCATTTTATTTCTCCGGTTTAGTCCCCCGTGGGCTACTCCGTACTCCCGATCGGGTCACGAGCTTGGAACAGCGTCGCCAATTTCTGTGTCCTACACCCACACTTCGGTTTGTTGGTATCGAGTTATAGTTCGGAAGATCGAGTGGTTGATCCAAGTGTTGGACACCAAAGGATTGATCTTGGCTAATATAACAAAGGGAGAAGGCAAAGAAAATTTTGAAGATCCATACCGGACCGGTGCCACCATAAGCATCTTCCGCCGCGCTAAGGAAAATCATTTCCTACACTATTTTAGAGTGGGAGTAGTCAGTAGGTTTCAGTCTAACCTAGGATTAGATCATTGGGTGATTGTGAAACACATTCTGAAGTATCTTAAGAGAATGAGAAATTATATACCTGTGTATTCAGGTGAGGATATAATCCTTAGGGGATATACAGACTCTGATTTTTTGACGGATGTCGATTTTAGGAAATCAACATCTGGATAAGTGTTTACCCTAGTTGGTGAGGCCATTATTCGGAAGAGCATATAGGAAATCATGTATTACTAACTCCACTATAGAGGTTGAGTATGTAGCAGCTTGCGAAGCAGCTTAGGGAGCCATATGGCTTAGAAAATTCTTAAGAGATCTGAAAGTTGTTCCAGATATGGATAAACTACTCATATTTTATTACGATAATAGTGGTTGTGTAGTGGCGAAATCTAAAGAACCAAGAAGCCACAATAGGGGAAAGAATATAGAGATAAAATATCATCTCATTAGGGAGAAAATACAGAGATGAGATGTTTCAATCATAAATATTGCATCCACAAAGAATCTGACTTATCTGTTTACAAAGACCTTTCCATCTAAAGTGTTTGAAGGTCACCTAAAGGGTCTATGATTATGTGATATGTTCCATTTTATCAAGTACAAGTGGGAGATTATTGGAATATATGTCCTAGAGCTAGATGTAATTTGTAAACATAATTGTTTGTTTGAGTAAAAGATGCATTATTCATTTATAAATGATTTTGATTCAAATTGCATATTGTTGGAAATTCTTGTAATATTCATTGAAGGATGAATGCTTATGTCTTTTTGACACTAAGGGTGCAATGGAAGGTTGCAATTCTTAGGAGGGTTGCATCCCCACCCCAAGGGGTGTCCCTTTGGCACCCCTTCATGCCTTATAAAAGATGCATCAAGTCATCAATAAGACATACAACAGAAAATCCATTTTAGTCACAGTTTCTTCTGTTTTGAGAGAGAATTACTCATATTTCCCAGTCATATACTTGTCAAGGAGTGCTCATTGGACAAGAAAAAAACCAAGTTATCATGGGAGAGAACATTGGTCAATTGTGAATCCGTAAAGCACCTGTGACGGGGCCAATAAGTTCTTAAGGACAGAGAGAGATCTCGACTTGGATTTGTCATTGTTTTTTCCAGGTTTTTATTTATAGTTTCATGCTTTAGGTTTTAGGGTTTTGATAAGATTTATTGATATTTTCCTGATTTGATTTGTTTATAGCATGTTGTTTTGATATTTAATGACACTGTATGAACCACATTCTTAAGAACTTATTGTTTGGTGTTATTAGATAGTAATTCGTATGCTAGGTTAGAAATTTTCTGGAAAAATACTAACTGTACATGAAAAACCAGTAGGGCGTTCGAACGCCCGACGAACGCGAAGGCTTAAATTTGAAATTTCGTAAGAACGTTCAAACGCGTCTTCAAACGCAACTCGAACGCAAGCCTTCTGCCTAAGAACGTTCGAACACGTCCTAAACGCAACTCGAATGCAACCTCTATGGAATCATTCTGTTCGAACACGTTATAGAACGCTACTCGAACGTTAACTCTCTGGAAACACTTCATTCGAACGCATTATCAAACGCAACACGAACGCGCACACACTAGACAGTCTCGTTCGAACGTAGATACGAACGCGACACTAACAAAATCGTCTTGTAATTATTATAAACTATAAACTTACATTAATATTAACTTAGTAAATCATATACTGTAACACATTAATCTTGGTAGTATACATTTAAGTTATTATTAGGTTGTACAATTATCACAAGCATACATATAGTGATAAAGTTGAAATTGATTGTATGTTGCATACTTGGGTGAGAATTTGAAGTGTAATCATACACAAGAAATTCCATCCAAACTTGATTGACACTTACACAATATATCTACACATATCGTATATTATTTGTGCAATTGAAGAAGTATAATTCTGGGTTTGAATTGCTAAAAGATCCTTTTGAAAAAAAGTGTTTAAAGAATATTCTATCAAAAAGGCGATAAGAGCCTAAGTGGTCAGGGACTTAAGTGGTTACTCCGGACCTCCTCGTCATCTGGAATATTCGTTTATTCATTTTTCTAAAGAATCTTGAGTTCAATTCACGGACTTGTGTTTATTGGAACCACCGTCCCAATATAAACAACAATTGGTACCTAGTATATCAATTTGACAAGATCATTCGTTGATCATTGTGCAATTTGTATTTTGTAGACTAATTGACCCATATTGGATTTCTAGTTACAAATGGCTAGCGGAACATCACAGTACCGGTTCTCATGGAGAAAAGCGAGAAAGGCGGAGAAATTGTGTTGGTTTTCTATAAGGTCCCAAGATCAAACAAGACATGAAATTATGTGTGAACACATCAACGGAGGGGTAGCGGAATACTCACATTGATCGGTAGAGTTGATTTGGAGACGATTCAAGCCAAAAAACGCACTGCCTTTGTAAGCTCACTGCAAGCAGTCCACTGCCTACAAAACAGAAAATTAAGTGAAGAAGAAACGGAGCTCCAATCATCGTCGGATGGATCCCGTCTCATGGGGGAACCTCCCTACCACCTTCGCAAGACTTGTAAGTGTGCTAGCACTTGATTTCTCACCATGAGAAACCACTCTTGCTTCCCTTTAGCTCACGCCCAAACTGGGTTCAAAACCAGTGAAAGAAATGGCCACCATTGCCGTGAGTGTGAGAGGAAGAGAGAATTTGAGAGAGAAGAAGTTTTGTGTTGTGTAATGGTTTGTTAATTAAATGATTTACCAAAAATCAATTTATATTTATGCCATAATTCATTAAATTAATAATAAACTTATGACACAAATTCATGCAAAGGCTTAGAGTGTCAAACACTTCATTTCCATGCAATACCATTGAGTGCATTGTACACAATCTCCATGCAAGCATTAGAGTGTCAAATAAGCATAATATGACATGTGTCAAAGTTAATGCATATCTTGACATGTGTCATGTGGGCCCCACACGTTTCCCAATGAAAGTGGGCCACGTGCACTCACGCGTTCGTTGGGTTCGATATTTCCGAAATACCGAGAGCTTACGTCGCGACGTTAATTCAATCGAATTTAAATAAATAATTACGCCTGGCGAAATTATTTACGTCGCTAACGAATTAATTTGAATTAACTCGTTTGCCCGAATTATTAAAATCTAATTTTAATTCCGCGTCGAAATCTAATTTCATTTAATATATCGAATATATTAATTCATCGATTAATTCCAAATTAATCGTTCTCTCTCTTTAGACGATATTTTATCCCGGATAAAATATCTCCGTTATTAATCCTAGATTAATTTTCTCTCTCTTCTATTATAATCCCAGATTATTCAAGAGTGCGAGTTGTGCGTCATCGGTGGATTATCGGGAAGCGACCCATGAGATCCCCCTGTGGTAAATAGTACAGTAAATACGGTCGTCGGAGTATCCGAATCACGTACGTACCAAGTACTACGTTCTACCGATTTACGAGACAAGGTCGACTCCTAGCAAAGCACCAAGTCTTCCCAGTTTCTCCGGACATATTCATCAAAGAATATCTAGATCTGTATCAAGCGCGTAGTATACAATTGATTGTGCATATCGGCCCAGTATCGGATGGTCACGTGCTAGGGCTGGGGCTGGAGGATAAGTGTCTGCCCCGTCCGAAACACATATCGGATGTCTGGTAACTAGTCTCTATAATCGGATATTCATGACCTGGTCATAATATCCCGATTGGATGCGCACTAACTAAAAGAGCACTAATACCGTATCCTGCGTGAATCATCATTATCTGGATGATGATGAGTGATACTTCCGTCTCGACATCACATCCAATACACTACGACTCTCTGATAAACCCAGAAGTGGTGAACACAGAACCAGTTAAGATCCCCCAACCACCAAAACCAAAGTTTACCGATTGTCGTAAGTATTAGCGATGTAAGTCTCAGGTTAAGACTATACACACCTACCTTGATTTCGGCCTCCCATAGACACCTAGTCATAATACCAATGGGATTCCGAAGGGTCTATCCAGAGCGAAGCTGTTTCCCGTACCATGGTGTGAAACACGACCTCCTATCGCACTTGCATAAGTATCCAATACTTATATATATATGAGAACTATGCCGTTGTGCCCTCACAACGCGCACAAGTGCAATACTAGCCTATTCCGCATTATCGATGTCCAGTCTCGATAATACTACGGCTAGGGATATTTAATGATTAATCCTTCGTGGATTGATACTGTCTCATATCATCTCAATCCAGGAACTAATCATAGGGACCTCTCTTCATTTATATATCTATGGTGATCTAATCACAAATGACGAGAGTGCAATTTCCTTGTTACATAGTTAATTTGCTACAGCAACACAATGTTCTGTGCAAATAGTGACGCTATGGGTCATTTGTCCAACAATCTCCCACTTGGCACATTGCGAGTCACTCAAGTGTCCTACACCTGAACTATGTACGGTTCGCTCAAATTGCTGAGGAAAGGTTTTCGTCAGCGGATTTGTTTGATTATCGTTTGACGCGATTTATACGATCATCACATCGCCACGATGTATGATCCGAACGAATCAGATGATATAGAAGTATATATCTGGATCGTCGATGAGACCTTTAATTCCTTAGCCTGTGCTGACGCCTAGCTCAGCTGCTAACAGAACTATATCTAATCTAATTAGATTTATTTCGATCCAAAAGACTTCTATTGCTGCTCAGCTGCAGCAATAATCCGCATTTGTTGTTTATTCGGCAACAGTTATCTTGCTTGGAAGATTTCCAGCTCACTGTCCCGTTATTCAAACTTTATAGTACCGCAGTATTTAACTGTTTGGAAACTTGCAGCAGTGATCCCAGTCACTTCAAGTTCTCCTTCTCCATAGTAAAAGATAGCATCTTTAGTTCTCAGAGATACTAACAGATGTTCTTAACTTCAATCCAGTGACTGTCACTTGGATTGACCTGATTGTGACTCCATATGCTTGAAGCGTATGAGACACCAATACAAGTACATTTTAAATGTACAATTTCCAGAGAGTGTTAACAACTCCAAATCTATCCCAGTAGATCTTTATTCCTCTAATAAAGGTTGTTACTCCCCAGAATTCTACGGAGAATTTCTATTGAAAGCCAAGCTTTCAACAATAGCTTTATGGGAATTTCACTGTCAGTGCGCTCTCCCACTAACCTCCTTATATACACAAGAATTATTTCGTTTTGAGTCAAATCATAAACCATTATGATTATTTCAAAACGACAGTTCCAAGAACCATTATGCTTGCATCAATCCAAACATGGATCGAATAACCCGCAAACCTTGTTTGTCGGTTATACAAAATCGTCAGGATGTTGTAAACATCCTCCAAAAGGTTTCCTTTTCAGGAAAGCGATTTTGATTTGTAACTAACATATTTCATAAATGAAATATATAGTTATCAATAAGCATCTTCAAAATGGATTTACCATGGCAACAGGTAAAAGGTTGAACCGTTATTAACATAATGTTGATAACGATACCTTTCCGTCAAAACCTTAGTTTGCACGTTGGTATGTTGCCTTCCATGTATGTCTTCCTTGAAGACGTTTAATGTACCATAGGCACTACGCCTTGTGGTACAACAACTAGTATCCAAACATAGTTGTTATACATGGAATCCATTTCGGACTCATGGCACTTTGCCATAATAGGGAGTCGATACCTCGTATCACTTCCTCATAACGTAGTCGGATGGTACACCTCCATAAGATTGACATCTTTATGAGGTTAGATCAGAAACCCATACCCTAGGTTGTTTTCTGACTCTATCCGATCTACGAAGTTCTTGTGTATTTGAAGATTAATGGTATAGATTCATCATAGATGAACTATTTGTGTTCCATTACGGACTTCGTGCCTTGAACAGTATTACTCCGATTTTCATCGAGTATCACTATCCTCCCACTGACCACTGCATATCGGTATTCCTCTCAGGAAAACCGCATGGTGAGCAACAATTACATTGTTCTCATGTGAGATATATAAGTACTTTACTTAAGGTTTCCCTTAGGATAACTTATATTGACACTTATCCAATTTGGGTCTTTTAGTTTGGTATCATCCAAACGTTATGCCTGGCATACCCAAATTATCAGGAATGAGAAACCACGTTTCTTTCCTGTTCATATCCTATATGATATCTGTCAAACAGATTTATATGGAACCTTATTCCAAATAAGTTTTGCACTGTTAATACATATCTTGTTGAGATGAAATAGTAGCTCAGAGCGACTCGTGATAAACCTTATCATGTCCAACAAAATTCGGTTTTAGTTGGACACACCGTCTAACTGACGTGTCTCGAGAGGAGTCCTCATATGAAAGAATACCATACTCTTTCATGTACGTATGAAACTTACTGCTTAAGTATTTTCCATTACGGTTTACCGTGGCGGAATAATACTATAGCCGATCTGTTTGTCTACTTCGTGTCGAAACTCTAAAGTTTCCGATCTGTGTTCTTCAAAAGAAACACATAACCACAACGTGATGTCACATCCGTTAAGGTCACGAAATATTCATGTTAACATCTAGCCTAGCTAGATATGGGCCCACTTACTTCACCATGAATAGGGCTAACAGATCGGTGGCCCTTTTACTATTACCAAGTAAATAGTATTTTAGGTATTTAACCTAATAAACTAGATTCGTAGACCTTATTTGAATAGTCAAATCAGTCCTAGTACCCACTCTTAAAAGGTACGGATATACGAGTCTTGTTTAATTGTGTCCTAGACAACAATGCCACAAATAAGTCTCCATTGATCAAATCAATTTGAGCTATTTATTTGTCATTTATATGTTTGAGATTTTATTTATATTCAAAATATAAATTATGTTATTTACATCCAATGTATGTATCTCAGTATCATCTTTATATATTGAAACACTTTAGTGTTCTAGAATATAAAGGTTTTATCCGCAATGGATTAAACACTGATATAGAGATAATGTCTCTAGATAAACTAGTTACATTATAACATTTCCTAATTTAAGTACATACCAAAGGGTAGTTCCCAAACTTAGGTATTTACGGTCGAAACAGCGACTTTCGTCCCGTTTCCAATCCGCAAAGAAATCTCGGCTTGAAGCCAGTATCCAGCTCACAGCGGATTCTGAACGTCAATACATATATGTATTATGTACCACACTAAGTATTTAAAATTCAATTTCAATACTAGTAGTGAACATAACTTTGACAAATTTTTTTAAAGTTAGAGCCTCGCCCTTTCTTTAATTCCTTCGTGTCTTCCATATCCAAATGGTAGTCACTTTGGGATATGTCAATTATCCTTTTCAATATTTCACAAACCACTTGGGTTTTAGAATATCGAAATGATGTGCACCTTGTGCTACATGCCCAATTGCAAACTTTGACTTTTCTCCACTAGAATAGTCAAATCATTCTTCAAGAATTATTAATTGCAATTTTAATACTTTTAAATCTAAAGATAGATTTATTATAAGTATATTAATTAAGCACTAAAGTCATCATCACATAAATCTTCCAAAGACTTTATGCTCTACTATTTGCTTAATAATGGGCTTAGTCATAATAAGTTATTTTATCAAATAAATTAACCTATTATTAATTCCCAATTGAAAATTAAATCATTTAAAACATTTAATCCAAGGATTATATATTTTAAATATTCAACCTTTCAATTCTATCTTGATTTCAATAGTCCAACTATTTAATCAATTTTAATAAGGTACTATTTATTATAATGATTACAATAATCCAATTATTTAATCAACTATAATTTTAATATTGATTACTATAATCCATAAAATCAACTATCATTTTAATTCAATTATATTGATTACTATAATCCAATTATAAAATCAACTATATATTGATAAGTTTGTATATAGTCCAACTATATATTTAAAAACAACATAAAATATTAGTCCAAAATACTTTTGATTAATACGACGAGTAAAATATAAATGAGCGTGTTTAGCGAGTAATTGAACGAATGTTGCAAATTCAATACTTGCCTCCCACTATTTTTCGTCGAGCCTCTAACCCTCTGTGGAGTACTCGGGAAACCGTGTTTCCTAGTGGGCTAGGATCCATTAAATAACACACAACCCTGACTTTGGCCAATAAAAAGCTGTATGCTATTTAACTAGGTAGATCTCACAGATCAATTGGATCTCATCCAATTCCTAGATCCGGTTAGGTGGACATCCAAGTCCGAAAACATATACAATATATATGTCAATATATCCAATATATTTCCTAACCTTATCCTCTGAATCATCTAGGCCATGGCTTTGGCCAAAAACAAACCTAATGATTCCAGTTAAGCGGGACCCATTGACGAGGAAAGTTTCGTAATCAATGTCATTGGACAAAAAGTGATCTGACTTTGGCCAATAAAAATCACGATTTGGACAAGACACCGATATCTAACAAACTCTCATGATTCAAGTACATCTCCTATTGACAAAGGTCTTGACTTTGGTCAAAAACAAACCAATGCCAACTTCGGATCTTGAACAAGAATCATTCAATGGAAGGATATTTGCTTAATATATGTTGAGGGATTTTCGCATGCAAATTGGCTACCAATTTTAATTATCTTTGTTAAGGTCTCATCATCATACACCCTTAAACATGCATTCTAAATACATAATAAAGCGAGTATGAAATAAAATAATAACGATGCGGATGGATACTTTACACATTGATCCTAGATCAAATCTCTCTCTTTCTCACTCAAGCTAGCACTTGTACTACTTCTACCCGTTACACTACACTTCTAAAGAAACCTCATATACATAGAGGGGAATAGGTGAGAAGAGAATACAAAGAGAAAGAAGGTGATAAGGCTGGACACGCAGGTCCAATTTAATAAATCAATTTATTACAACAATTTCCAAAATTGCCCACCCGACTAATATCCATCCGATATACGTTATTCATTCAACACAACCATGTATTCACACATACAAGCATGCTATCAATCAATCTAATCAAATTAATTAATCTGATAATTAAGTGATCATCCAATGTTCAAACAACGATTTGATTTTTGTTCGAGTCAAACTCGTTTTTGCGAATAAGTACTCAAAGTACGAATTCATGAATTAAATTAAACTACATAATTAAATCCAATTTAACATGTATTTAATACTAATTCACTATTCAATTCCAAATTGAATATTGCACTTTATTTAATAAACCTTTACGATTTAAATTCCAAATTCAATCGCGTCGGGACTCAAAGTCCGATTAACGTCCAACGTCAATTTAATTCAAGTCTAATGGGCTTCAATTAATTTCTTTAGGCATGGGCTTCGGCAACCAAAGCCCAATAGTGGAATCACCCAAAATGCCTTAGAAATCAATTTCGGCCCATTAGGCCCAATTAAACTTTAAAGGTTTATTAGTCGCAATTGGGCTTTATGGTTAAGGTTTTGGGCCCAATTGGATCCAATCCACTTGGCCTAAACCAAACTTGATAAATCAAGCCCAATAGGCCCAATTACAACTTAAATTCTAATTTCCAAATTAGGCCCAATTAATTAAATCCAAAAATCCAATTTTCACAATTTAATTACAAAAAGTGCATTACGATGATTAATGACCTAAATCGATATTTCGAAGCACCAAATTAGTCCAATTAATCATGCTTAATTCATTATCACATGTCAAACACACATAATGAAAAAAATCAAACCCATAAACATGCTTGCTAAGTCTCGGCCAAGGAAGGTTATTTGTCCGATTTGAATTCAATCCGATTAATTACACAATCGACAATGTATTAACTTCCCGAATGATTTCATACACATCCAATGTTCATAAAATCAAAATATACCAAGACATTAAGGGCATATACCATTCGGCCAACACATGGAATTTAGGGTTTATGTTCAATTCAAAGTACAATCCAATTGACATTAAATAACATCATCCTACATGATTTTAACTCATCCAATGAATTAAAATCAACAAAATTCCAATGATTCAAAATCAATAATGTATTCGGCCAAGGCATATAATTTGGGGAAAATAATTCCAAATCATTTTCATCAAATTAGTCCAACCAAAATGAATTTAAACATGTTATAAGCATACTCAAAATTCACATTCATTCAAATCATGCTCAACAAACATTTACCCAAATTTTAAGCCCTACAAATTTCATGCTTGCAACTTTAGCTCATGATGCCATTGTTGGTTTTCTATAAGGTCCCAAGATCAAACAAGACATGAAATTATGTGTGAACACATCAACGGAGGTAGCGGAATACTCACATTGATCGGTGTAGAGTTGATTTGGAGACGATTCAAGCCCAAAAAACGCACTGCTTTGTAAGCCACTGCAGCAGTCCACTGCCTACAAAAACAGAAAATTAAGTGAAGAAACGGAGCTCCAATCATCGTCGGATGGATCCCGTCTCATGGGGAACCTCCCTACCACCTTCGCAAGACTTGTAAGTGTGCTAGCACTTGATTTCTCACCATGAGAAACCACTCTTGCTTCCCTTTAGCTCACGCCCAAACTGGTTCAAAACCAGTGAAGAAATGGCCACCATTGCCGTGAGAGGAGAGAGAATTTGAGAGAGAAGAAGTTTGTGTTGTGTAATGGTTGTAATTAAATGATTTACCAAAAATCAATTTATATTTATGCCATAATTCTTAAATTAATAATAAACTTATGACAAAACAATTCATGCAAAGGCTTAGAGTGTCAAACACTTCATTTCCATGCAATACCATTGAGTGCATTGTACACAATCTCCATGCAATGCATTAGAGTGTCAAATAAGCATATATGACATGTGTCAAAGTTAATGCATATCTTGACATGTGTCATGTGGCCCCACACGTTTCCAATGAAGTGGGCCCACGTGCACTCACGCGTTCGGGTTCGATATTTCCGAAATACCGAGCTTACGTCGCGACGTTAATTCAATCGAATTTAATAAAATAATTACGCCTGGCGAAATTATTATTTACGTCGCTAACGAATTAATTTGAATTAACTCGTTTGCCCGAATTAAAATCTAATTTTAATTCCGCGTCGAAATCTAATTTCATTTAATATATCGAATATATTAATTCATCGATTAATTCCAAATTAATCGTTCTCTCTCTTTAGACGATATTTTATCCCGGATAAAATATCTCCGTTATTAATCCTAGATTAATTTTCTCTCTCTTCTAATATAATCCCAGATTATTCAAGAGTGCGAGTTGTGCGTCATCGGTGGATTATCGGGAAGCGACATGAGATCCCCGGATAATCTGGCAGGTAAATACGTCGTCGGAGTATCCGAATCACGTACGTACCAAGTACTACTACGTTCTACCGATTTACGAGACAAGGTCGACTCCTAGCAAAGCACCAAGTCTACCCAGTTCTCCGGACATATTCATCAAAGAATATCTAGATCTGTATCAAGCGTAGTATACAATTGTATTGTGCATATCGGCCCAGTATCGGATGGTCACGTGCTAGGGCTGGGGCTGGATAAGTGTCTGCCCCGTCCGAAACACATATCGGATGTCTGGTAATAGTCTCTATAATCGGATATTCATGACCCGGTCATAATATCCCGATTGGATGCGCATCACTAAAAGAGCACTAATACCGTATCCTGCGTGACATCATCTCCATTATGACTGGAGTGATACTTCCGTCTCGACATCACATCCAATACACTACGACTCTCTGATAAACCCAGAAGTGTGTGAACACAGAACCAGTTAAGATCCCCCAACCACAAAACCAAAGTTTACCGATTGTCGTAAGTATTAGCGATGTAAGTCTCAGGTTAAGACTAACACACCTACCTTGATTTCGGCCTCCCATAGACACCTAGTCATAAAACCAATGGGATTCCGAAGGGTCTATCCAGAGCGAAGCTGTTTCCCGTACCATCGGTGTGAAACACGACCTCCTACGCACTTGCATAAGTATCCAATACTTATATATATGAGAACTATGCCGTTGTGCCCTCACAACGCGCACAAGTGCAATACTAGCCTATTCCGCATTATCGATGTCCAGTCTCGATAAT
Source organism: Zanthoxylum bungeanum (assembly GCA_019454045.1). Classification (NCBI taxonomy): domain Eukaryota; kingdom Viridiplantae; phylum Streptophyta; class Magnoliopsida; order Sapindales; family Rutaceae; genus Zanthoxylum; species Zanthoxylum bungeanum. The sequence continues at coordinate 18,804 of SKCR01024642.1, forward strand.
ACTACGGCTAGGGATATTTAATGATTAATCCTTCGTGGATTGATACTGTCTCATATCATCTCAATCCAGGAACTAATCATAGGGACCTCTCTTCATTTATATATCTATGGTGATCTAATCACAAATGACGAGAGAGTGCAATTTCCTTGTTACATAGTTAACTTTGCTACAGCAACACAATGTTCTGTGCAAAATAGTGACGCTATGGGTCATTTTGTCCAACAATTTGGTGGGGCAAATTTCAAACAGTGACAGAGCAAAATGATGTTCTATCTGACAACTCTCTAGTTGGCTAAATTCCTCAAAGATATTCCGGGTCCTGTGGAGGGTGAATCAGAAATGGCCAAGGAAAAGCGACAACAACAGGATGTCTGAAGACTTCTTATGCAAGAACTACCTTTTGGGTGGTCTTGACAATACCCTGTACAATGTGTACCAAGGCAATGACTTCTGCAAAGATTCTCTGGGAATCTATCGAGAGAAGTAACAAAAACCGAGGATGTCGGATATAAAAGAAATTTGTCGTGGGTAGGTTACTGGACAACAAGATGGTAGATTCAAGGACGGTGGATGTCTCAGTTGGGAGAACTGCAGTTGATCATTCATGAAATACTGGATGAGTGAATGAAACTCTGTGAGATGTTTCAAGTTGTCGCCATATTGAAAAGTTGCCTCCATCATGGAAGGACTTCAGGAGCTATCGGAAACACAAAAAGAAGTAGATGAGCCTTGAGGACCTCAGTGTTCGATGAGAATCGAGGAGGACAATAGGATGTCTGAGAAGGCCAGCTAGCTACAGACTATGGACTCTAAGGCCAACATCATTGAGGGTGTAAAGGGTAGCAAGAAGAGAAATAAAAGTGGAGCTGATTCTTCGAACAAGAAGTTCAAGGGGAAATGCTACACTGTGGAAAGAGCGGTCATATGTCAAAGGACTGCAGAAACAAGAAGTCTCAGAACAAGGGTAAGAAAAATAAAAATGAGGCCCATGTCACTGAAGGTGAGCAGCTGACTGATGAGATCTCAGAGATGGAACTATCAACAGTGGAACCGAAGCCAACATAGTTAGGAATCTGAGAGAATGGTGGGTAGACACTGGGGCTCTCGTCATATTTGTGCAGATAGCAAGATGTTTTCCTT
>SKCR01024643.1:0-19979 GCA_019454045.1 Zanthoxylum bungeanum
CAAGATGAATATTTATTTGGAACATTCGTTCCTAGCCGAGCCTACTACGTAGTATCAAGTGGTGTTTCCACCTCTAGCTAATAGTTCTTCCTTGATGTGTGGGGTGGACCTCATCTATTAGTTAGAACTTCTTCAATCTCATGTCAAATGAGATCTTGAACAAGTGACAAGCCTCACATGTAGAGTGTCGAATGGAATTTCTGTTGGAAATCTAATAACCATATCCAAGATCAAAAACAAGCAAGATATATATAAGAATGAACTAGATTGAAGTAATGGCGGAAACAATACTCACAAAAACCAAATGTGGATGCAATGGATGAAGCGAAAATTGCTTGCTTTGTGCAGTGGGGATTCGGCCAAGCAGTAAAGAGAAGCTCCAAGCTTTAGTTGATCCTTCCAAGCTCTAAGATGAGTTTCCCATAACACCTTGTATGATCCCTTGATGTTGCTAGCCAAACTTGTGTGTTAGAGTTCCAAACAAGCACACTTTCTTCTTGTCTTGCCACAAAACAAATGAAGAAATATGGAGAGAGTTTTAGCCTACTGTTTTCGGTAATTTGAGAGAGGAAGAAGATATGATTTTTGTTTCAAAAATCAATTTATATTTATGTCATAATTATATTAAATAATAATATAAATATAACACAAACCATGCAAAGACTTAGAGTGTCTAACACTCAATTTCCATGCATTACCTTTGAGTGCTTTGTACACTATCTTCATGCATTGCATCTTGATTAAATAATGCAAATAATGACAAGTGTCATGTGGGCCCCACACGTTTCCAAATGAAAGTGGGCCCACGTACAAGTCTCTAACCCTCTGTTGAGTACTCGGGAAATCCAATTTCCTAGTGGGCTAGGATCCCGTTAAATAACACACAACCTTGACTTTGGCCAACAAGTTGTATGATATTTAACTAGGTAGATCTCGAAGATCAATTGGATCCCATCCAATTCCTAGATCCGGTAGGTGGACATCCAAGTCCGAAACATATATATCTAATACATACGTCAATGTATCCAATACATTTTCCTAACCATTTCCTCTGAATCAACTAAGCCTTGGCTTTGGCACAACAAACCTAATGATTCCAGTTAAGCGTGACCCATTGACGAGGAAAGTTTCGTAATCAATGTCGATGGACAAGAAGTGATCTTGACTTTGGCCAACAAATCACAACTTGGACGGACACCGATGTGGAACAAAACTCTCATGATCAAACACATCCTCAATTGACAAAGGTCTTGACTTTGGCCAACAAACCAATGCCAATTTCGGATCTTGAGAAAGAATCATTCAACGGAAGGAAAATCGCTTAATATTGTTTGAGGGATTTTTTCGCGTAATTGGCAACCAATTAAATTATCTTTGTTAGGTCTCATCATCATACACCCTTAAGCATGCTTCTAAAACATCATAAAGCGCGAAAGTAAAATAATAGTGATATGCGGATGGATATATAAACAACTTGTTCCTAGAACAAATCACTCCCTTTCCTCTCCCCCCTAGCACTATTCTACTTCTACTTCTACCCAATTACATAATACAATAAGAGAAACCTCATTTACATTGAGGGGAATTAGGTGAGAAGAGAATACAAAGAGATAAAGAGATAAGGCTGGACACGCAGGTCCAATTTATAAATTCCAAATTTACAATAATTTCTAAAATTACCCTTCCCTTCTAATATCCATCCGATATACACTATTCATACAACACATCCACATTCATTCATTCATTCAAGGCATGTTATAACACAATCAAATCCAATTAATTAGTCTTTAATTAGGTGACAATACAATGTTCAAACAATTGTTTGCATTTGCGCGAGTCCAACTCGTTTGAGAATAAATACATATGGTATGAATTCACGAATTATATCGAACTACTCGTTAAATCCAATTTAAGTCGTATTCAATACTAATCCTTTTATTTAATTCTAAATTAAATATTTACACTTTTATTGTGCTTTTATAACTTAGATTCAAATCTAGTACTATTGGGTCTCAAAGCCCAACTAACATCTAATGTCCGTTTAATTAAAGTCCGATGGGCTTTCTATTGATTTCATTAGGCTTGGGGCTTGTCAATGTGGGTCAAACCATTTCCAAGCCCAATAAGGAATCACCCTCATTTGCCATAAAACCAATATCAAGCCCATAAGGCCCAATTAAACATAAAAGCCCATTTATTACATTTGGACTTAAATGGTGTGATTTAGGCCCATTTTGGATCCAATCCAAATTCCAAATCTACTTGGCCCAACCAAGCCCATTTATGACCAAATATAATAGTTTTAGGCCCAATTCCAATTTAAGCCCATTAACTAAATTTTAAAATTCCAAATTTTATAACTTAATTAATTATAGTGTATTTTCATGATAATCCTTAAAATCAATATTCCCAAAATATCAAATTAATCATTAATCATATTTTTATCTTAAATACATGTCCAACATTATTTAATCAAAAAATCAAGTCCCTAATCATCATCAAGCATTCGGCCAAGGTGATTATATGGTTCCGATTTCGTTTTCAATCCAATCAGTTACAAATGATCATCTCCATATTATTTCAAGTCATCCAATGTCTTAAAATTAAAAATCATCTAGTCCACATGCTTGCATGTATTCGGCCAAGCCTCATTGGGGTTGGAAAAATTAATCCAATTTATTTTCCATAAATTGATGATGTATATCCATTTACATACATCTAAGCATATTTAATCATGCAAACTCATCAAATCATGCTTCAAAAAATTTCCCAAATAACATCCTAATATATTTGCATGCATTTTTAGGCTCAATGATAACATTGTTGGAAATCTAATAACCATGTCCCAAGATCAAAACAAGCAAAATATATATAAGAATGAACTAGATTGAAGTAATGGCGGAAACAATACTCACAAAAACCAAATGTGGATGCAATGGATGAAGCAAAAATTGCTCCTTTGTGCAGTGGGGAATTCGGCCAAGCAGTAAAGAGAAGCTCCAAGCTTTAGTTGATCCTTCCAAGCTCTAAGATGAGTTTCCCATAACACCTTGTATGATCCCTTGATGTTGCTAGCCAAATTGTGTGTTAGAGTTCCAAACAAGCACACTTTCTTCTTGTCTTGCCACAAAACAAATGAAGAAATGGAGAGAGCTTTAGCCTACTGTTTTCGGTAATTTGAGAGAGGAAGAAGATATGATTTTTGTTTCAAAAATCAATTTATATTTATGTCATAATTATATTAAATAATAATATAAATATGATACAAACCATGCAAAGACTTAGAGTGTCTAACACTCAATTTCCATGCATTACCTTTGAGTGCTTTGTACACTATCTTCATGCATTGCATCTTGATTAAATAATGCAAATAATGACAAGTGTCATGTGGGCCCCACACGTTTCCAAATGAAAGTGGGCCCACGTGCACTCACGCGTTCGGGTTCGATATTTCCGAAATATCGAGCTTACGTCGCGACGTTAATTAAATCGAATTTAAATAAATAATTGCGCCTAGCGAAATTATTATTTACGTCGCTAACGAATTAATTCTAAATTAACTTCGTTTGCCCGAATTAAAATCTAATTTCAATTTCGCGTCGAAATCGAATTCCGATTATTATATCGAATATAATAATTTTACGATTAATTCTAAATAATCGTTCTCTCTCTTTTTATACAGTACTTTATCCAAGATAAAGTCTCTCCGTAATTAATCCAAGATTAATCGAGTTTGAATCATACGTCATCGGTGAATCTTCGGGAAGCGACCCAAGAGACCTCTAGATATGTTGGCAGTAAATCCGGTTGTCGAACTATTCGAACACGTACGTACCAAGTACTACGTTTTTACCGATTTACAAGACAAGGTTAGCTTCTAGCAAAACGCCATGCCTACCCAATTCTCTAGAAATATTCTTACTGGAATATTAGATCTATAACAGGCGTAGTATACCGTAGTATAGTGTATATCGAACCAGTATCGGATGATCACATGTAAGGCCTGGGGCTGGATATGTGTCTGCCCCGTACGATACACATATCGGACATCAAGCAACCAGTCTCTTTGAATCGGATAATCCTGACCTAGTCATATTATCCCGATGGTTGCAACCATTATAGAGTACTAGTTCTGTATCCCTCGCGATCATCATCTCCATATGTCTGAAGTGATACTTCCATCTTGACATCACACCCAGTACACTACGATTCTCGATAAACCCAGAAGAGGTATACACAGAACTCGTTAAAGCCCTGGACCACCAAACCTAAATTTTACCGATTGTCGTAAGTACTAGCGATGCAAATCTCAGGTTAAGATCATATGCACCTACCCTGAAGCGGACTCCCATAGACACGCAGACATACTACCAATGGGACTCCGCGGGGTCTATCCAGAGCGAAGCTGTTTTCCGTACCATCGGTAAAACACAACCTCCTACCGCACTTGCATAAGTATCCAATACTTAAATATATGAGAACTATGCCGTTGTGCCCTCACAACATGCACAAGTGCAGTACTAGTCTATTCCGCATTATCGATGTCCAATCTCGATAATACTACGACTAGGGATATTTAATGATTAAACCTTTATGGATTGATACTGTCTCATATCATCACAATCCGGAACTAATCATAGGGACTTTTACCATTTATATATCAAAGTAAATAAATTACAAAACGGTAAAAGGCAATTTCATTACTACATAGTTAATTTTGTACAATAATACAATATCATTTACAAAATAGTGACGCTATGGGTCATTACTGTCTAACAATCTCCCACTTGGCCTATAGCCAGTCACTCAAGCATCTAATACCTGAACTATGTACATGTCGCTCAAACTTTTCCCGAGGAATAGCCTTCGTCAGCGGATCTGCAATATTATCCTCTGATGCGATCTTCTCGATCTTCACATCCGCCACGATGTATGATCTCTCGAATCAGATGGAATCGTCGAAGAACATGTTTGGATCGTTGATGAGACCTTGGTTCCTTAGCCTGTGCTATAGCCCCGCTATTGTCACAATACAATGGAACGGGCTCAGCTGCTAACGGAACTACTCCTAATCCAATTAGGAATTTTCGGATCCAAACTGCCTCTTTTGCTGCTTCAGCTGCTGCAATGTACTCCGCTTCAGTTGTTGAATCGGCAACAGTATCTTGCTTGGAAGATTTCCAGCTCACTGCTCCGTTATTCAAGCAAAATATGTACCCGGTTTGCGACTTGAAGTCGTCTCTGTCGGTTTGGAAACTTGCATCGGTATACCCAGATACCTCAAGTTCTCCATCTCCATAGATTAAGAAAACATCCTTAGTTCTTTTAAGATACCTAAGGATATTCTTAACCGCCATCCAGTGATCCTGTCCTGGATCGGCCTGATATCGACTGCACATGCTCAAAGCATAGGACACATCAGGTCGTGTACATATCATGGCATACATGATCGATCCGACTGCCGAGGCGAACGGAGTCCGACTCATGTTGTCTCTCTCATCTTGTGTTTTAGGACACATGTCCCTAGATAGAAAGACGCCATGTGATGTTGGCAACAGTCCCTTCTTGGACTGATCCATGTTGAATCTCTTCAACACTTTATCAATATATGTACTCTGGGAGAGTCCAAGTAGCTTTCTAGATCTATCCCGGTAGATCTTTATTCCTAGAATAAAAGCTGCTTCTCCCAGATCTTTCATGGAGAATTTCAATGAAAGCCAAGCTTTCACCGACGTTAACATGGGAATGTCATTGCCTATAAGCAATACATCGTCGACATAAAGGACAATAAAAGTCAGTGCACTCCCACTAACCTTCTTATATACACAAGGATCATCTACGTTTTGAATGAAATCATATTCTTTTATGACCTCATCAAAACGTTGGTTCCATGACCTCGATGCTTGCTTCAGTCCATAAATGGACCGATTTAACTTACAAACCTTGTTTGCAAGTCTTGGTGCGATAAAACCGTCAGGTTGTTGCATATAAACATCCTCCAACAGGTTTCCGTTAAGGAAAGCGGTTTTAACGTCCATCTGCCATATTTCGTAATCGTAATATGCAGCTATTGCAAGCATTATCCGAATGGATTTAATCATGGCAACGGGTGAGAAAGTTTCGTCATAATCAACTCCAAGTTGTTGACGATACCCCTTCGCTACGAGCCTAGCTTTGTACGTTTGTACGTTGCCATCCATGTCTGTCTTCTTCTTGAAGACCCATTTGCATCCAATAGGCTTTACGCCTTCTGGTGCATCAACCAGTGTCCAAACTTGGTTGGTATACATGGAATCCATTTCGGCCTTCATGGCTTCTTGCCATAAAGTGGATTCGATACCCTGTATCGCTTCCTCATACGTAGCCGGTTCAGTATCCTCAATAAGATTAATATCTACATGAGGTGAGATCAGGAATCCATACCTCTCAGGTATTACCCTGACTCTCTCCGACCTACGTAGTCCTTGTGTAATTGAAGATTGTGGTTCAGTCTCATCCTGGATGGACTGTTCATGTTCCGTTCTTGATTCATTGCCAGGAACAGTATCACTACGACTTTCATCGAGTTCTACTTTCCCTCCCACTAAACACTGCATTTAGGAATTCCTTCTCAAGGAAAACCGCATGTAGAGCAACAAATACTTTGTTCTCTTTTGGGTTATAGAAGTAATATCCTTTGGTTTCCTTAGGATATCCAACAAATAGGCATTTATCTGATTTGGGTTCAAGTTTGGTACCTTCCAAACGTTTGACGTATGCCCAGCAACCCCAAATCTTCAGGAATGAGAAACCTGGTTTCTTTCCTGTCCATATCTCATACGGAGTCTGTTCAACAGACTTTGACGGAACCCTATTCAAAATAAGAATTGCACTTTCTAATGCATGTCCCCAGAAGGATATAGGCAGCTCAGTGCGACTCATCATCGACCTTACCATGTCAAGCAAGGTACGGTTTCTCCGTTCAGACACACCATTTAATGTGGTGTTCCAGGAGGAGTCCATTGTGAAAGAATACCATATTCTTTCAAGTAATCTTGAAACTCATTACTTAAGTATTCGCCACCACGGTCCGACCGTAATGTTTAATACTCTTGCCTGTTGTTTTTCAACTTCGTGTCGAAACTCTTTGAATTTCTCAAAAGTTTCCGACTTGTGCATCATTAGATACACATAACCATAACGTGATGCATCATCCGTAAAGGTTACGAAGTATCGATATCCACCTCTAGCCTGGCTAGACATGGGCCCACAAACGTCACTATGAACGAGGGCTAACAGTTCAGTGGCGCGTTCACCTTTACCACTAAAAGGTGATTTAGGCATTTTGCCTAATAAACAAGATTCGCAGACGTCATATGAATTTGGATCAAATCCGTCCAAGTACCCACTCTTCGAAAGTGTGGATATGCGAGTCTTGTTGATGTGTCCCAGACGACAATGCCACAAATAAGTTTCTTCTTTTGGATTACTCATTTTGAGCCTTTTGTTTGTTATTTTACATTTTGGAGATTCATTTATATTCAAAATATAAAGACCATTATTTGCATCAGCACTGCAAATTTCTGCATCATTCATATATAAATAACACCTGGTGTTTTTAAATACAAAAGTGTACCCTGTTGGGTTAACAAAGATACAGAAATAATATTCCTAGTTAAACTAGGAACAAAATAACAGTCATTTAGTTTAAGTACATGCCCCGAGGGCAGTTCCAAAACAAAAGTGCCTACGGCCAAAACAGCAACAGAAGTTCCATTTCCAACTCGTAGATCTACCTCCCCCGAAGCCAGTCTCCTGCTATCATGCAGATCCTGCACATCAGTACAAATATGAGAACCACAGCCAGAATCAAAAATCCAATTTTTATTAAGACTAGAAGTAGTCATATTTATCTCAATAACAAACATACCTGAGGCCGGAGCCTTGCCCGCCTGTATGTCCTCCTTATGTCCCTTGTTCATGCGGCAGTCACGCTTCCAGTGACCTCTCTTGCCGCATTTCAGGCAAACATCTTGAGACTTGTCCCTTGGCTTCCCAGAAGCCTTTGTTGACTTGGCCTTGCCTTTGTTCTTATGCTTCTTCTTCTTAACACCCCCAGTTGCCTTGAGCCCAGCTTTCGGCGTTTGAGATGTTGTTGCAAAGTGCGCCTCGCGCTTGTTGCCTTTCAGAAGTTCTTTCTCTGACTCCTTGAGAATGACAACAACTCTCCAAGAGTGTCATCCGAATTCATCAGTTTGTAGTTGATGACAATCTGTTTCCAAGTATCGGGTAGTGACTGTAGAAGTACATCTATAGCCAGCTCAGACTCCAAGACTATACCCATACTAGCCAGTTCATCAATATCGGCTATCATTTGAGTCCCATGGACCTCAACAGAACTACCATCAGTCATACGGGAGCGAAAGATTTTCTTCACTAAACTCGTACCTCGCCATCCGCTTATTAGTGCGGTGAAGATCTTGCAATCTTGCCATCATATTATAAGGATCCAAGTCCCTATTTTGGCGACGAAAGTGTTGAGTCATTGAAGCAAGCATGATCGACTGAGCCGTGTCACAATCATCACTGTGAGTTTTCCATAACTCCAGCTCAAGTGGCTCAGTGGGCTTAGGCCCGAGAGGTCTCTGAATCGTATACAGTATCCTCTCTGCCCCAAGGACTATCCTTAGGTTCATTTCCCAATCAGCAAAGTTTGTCCCCTTAAAGACATTTTCACCCATGATGATGTCACGGACATTTACCTTGCTTGCCATCTTAACTACGATAGTCCAACTATCTAGTTAACGATAAAATGGGTACAGTCAAACTGTTACAAGAAAAATAACATTTTATTAGTCCAACTAATGTTAAAATTGACGAAATAAATTTTGTAAGCGCGTAAAGCTAAGTATCTGAATGAAATTGCAAACTCAATACTAGCCTCCCACTATTTTCTACAAGTCTCTAACCCTCTGTTGAGTACTCGGGAAATCCAATTTCCTAGTGGGCTAGGATCCCGTTAAATAACACACAACCTTGACTTTGGCCAACAAGTTGTATGATATTTAACTAGGTAGATCTCGAAGATCAATTGGATCCCATCCAATTCCTAGATCCGGTAGGTGGACATCCAAGTCCGAAACATATATATCTAATACATACGTCAATGTATCCAATACATTTTCCTAACCATTTCCTCTGAATCAACTAAGCCTTGGCTTTGGCACAACAAACCTAATGATTCCAGTTAAGCGGGACCCATTGACGAGGAAAGTTTCGTAATCAATGTCGATGGACAAGAAGTGATCTTGACTTTGGCCAACAAATCACAACTTGGACAGGACACCGATGTGGAACAAAACTCTCATGATTCAAACACATCCTCAATTGACAAAGGTCTTGACTTTGGCCAACAAACCAATGCCAATTTCGGATCTTGAGAAAGAATCATTCAACGGAAGGAAAATCGCTTAATATTGTTTGAGGGATTTTTTCGCGTAATTGGCAACCAATTAATTTATCTTTGTTAGGTCTCATCATCATACACCCTTAAGCATGCTTCTAAAACATCATAAAGCGCGTAAAGTAAAGTATATAGTGATATGCGGATGGATATATAAACAACTTGTTCCTAGAACAAATCACTCCTCTTTCCTCTCCCCGCTAGCACTATTCTACTTCTACCCAATTACATAATACAATAAGAGAAACCTCATTTACATTGAGGGGAATTAGGTGAGAAGAGAATACAAAGAGATAAAGAGATAAGGCTGGACACGCAGGTCCAATTTATAAATTCCAAATTTACAATAATTTCTAAAATTACCCTTCCCTTCTAATATCCATCCGATATACACTATTCATACAACACATCCACATTCATTCATTCATTCAAGGCATGTTATACAACCAATCAAATCCAATTAATTAGTCTTTAATTAGGTGACAATACAATGTTCAAACAATTGTTTGCATTTGCGCGAGTCCAACTCGTTTTGAGAATAAATACATATGGTATGAATTCACGAATTATATCGAACTACTCGTTAAATCCAATTTAAGTCGTATTCAATACTAATCCTTTTATTTAATTCTAAATTAAATATTTACACACTTTTATTGTGCTTTTATAACTTAGATTCCAAATCTAGTACTATTGGGTCTCAAAGCCCAACTAACATCTAATGTCCGTTTAATTAAAGTCCGATGGGCTTTCTATTGATTTCATTAGGCTTGGGCCTTGGTCAATGTGGGTCAAACCCAATTTCCAAGCCCAATAAGGAATCACCCTCATTTGCCATAAAACCAATATCAAGCCCATAAGGCCCAATTAAACATAAAAGCCCATTTATTACATTTGGACTTAAATGGTGTGATTTAGGCCCATTTTGGATCCAATCCAAATGGTCCAAATCTACTTGGCCCAACCAAGCCCATTTATGACCAAATATAATAGTTTTAGGCCCAATTCCAATTTAAGCCCAATTAACTAAATTTTAAAATTCCAAATTTTATAACTTAATTAATTAAAGTGTATTTTCATGATTAATCCTTTAAATCAATATTCCCAAAATATCAAATTAATCTATTAATCATATTTTTATCTTAAATACATGTCCAACATTATTTAATCAAAAAATCAAGTCCCTAATCATCATCAAGCATTCGGCCAAGGTGATTAATATGGTTCCGATTTCGTTTTCAATCCAATCAAGTTACAAATGATCATCTCCATATTATTTCAAGTCATCCAATGTCTTAAAATTAAAAATCATCTAGTCCACATGCTTGCATGTATTCGGCCAAGCCTCATTGGGGTTGGAAAAATTAATCCAATTTATTTTCCATGAAATTGATGATGTATAATCCATTAACATACATCTAAGCATATTTAATCAAGCAAACTCATCAAATCATGCTTCAAACAATTTTCCCAAATAACATCCTAATATATTTGCATGCATTTTTAGGCTCAATGATACCATTGTTGGAAATCTAATAACCATGTCCCAAGATCAAAAACAAGCAAAATATATATAAGAATGAACTAGATTGAAGTAATGGCGGAAACAATACTCACAAAAACCAAATGTGGATGCAATGGATGAAGCAAAATTTGCTCCTTTGTGCAGTGGGGATTCGGCCAAGCAGTAAAGAGAAGCTCCAAGCTTTAGTTGATCCTTCCAAGCTCTAAGATGAGTTTCCCATAACACCTTGTATGATCCCTTGATGTTGCTAGCCAAATTGTGTGTTAGAGTTCCAAACAAGCACACTTTCTTCTTGTCTTGCCACAAACAAATGAAGAAATTGGAGAGAGTTTTAAGCTACTGTTTTCGGTAATTGAGAGAGGAAGAAATATGATTTTTTTCAAAAATCAATTTATATTTATGTCATAATTATATTAAATAATAATATAAATATAACACAAACCATGCAAAGACTTAGAGTGTCTAACACTCAATTTCCATGCATTACCTTTGAGTGCTTTGTACACTATCTTCATGCAATGCATCTTGATTAAATAATGCAAATAATGACAAGTGTCATGTGGGCCCCACACGTTTCCAAATGAAAGTGGGCCCACGTGCACTCACGCGTTCGGGTTCGATATTTCCGAAATATCGAGCTTACGTCGCGACGTTAATTAAATCGAATTTAAATAAATAATTGCGCCTAGCGAAATTATTATTTACGTCGCTAACGAATTAATTCTAAATTAATTCGTTTGCCCGAATTAAAATCTAATTTCAATTTCGCGTCGAAATCGAATTCCGTTTATTATATCGAATATAATAATTTACGATTAATTCTAAATTAATCGTTCTCTCTCTTTATACAGTACTTTATCCAAGATAAAGTCTCTCCGTATTAATCCAAGATTAATCGAGTTTGAATCATACGTCATCGGTGAATCTTCGGGAAGCGACCCAAGAGACCTCTAGATATGTTGGCAGTAAATCCGGTTGTCGAACTATTCGAACACGTACGTACCAAGTACTACGTTTTTACCGATTTACAAGACAAGGTTAGCTTCTAGCAAAACGCCATGCCTACCCAATTCTCTAGAAATATTCTTACTGGAATATTAGATCTATAACAGGCGTAGTATACCGTAGTATAGTGTATATCGAACCAGTATCGGATGATCACATGTAAGGCCTGGGGCTGGATATGTGTCTGCCCCGTACGATACACATATCGGACATCAAGCAACCAGTCTCTTTGAATCGGATAATCCTGACCTAGTCATATTATCCCGATGGTTGCAACCATTATAGAGTACTCGTTCTGTATCCCTCGCGATCATCATCTCCATATGTCTGAAGTGATACTTCCATCTTGACATCACACCCAGTACACTACGATTCTCGATAAACCCAGAAGAGGTATACACAGAACTCGTTAAAGCCCTGGACCACCAAACCTAAATTTTACCGATTGTCGTAAGTACTAGCGATGCAAATCTCAGGTTAAGATCATATGCACCTACCCTGAAGCGGACTCCCATAGACACGCAGACATACTACCAATGGGACTCCGCGGGGTCTATCCAGAGCGAAGCTGTTTTCCGTACTATCGGTAAAACACAACCTCCTACCGCACTTGCATAAGTATCCAATACTTAAATATATGAGAACTATGCCGTTGTGCCCTCACAACATGCACAAGTGCAGTACTAGTCTATTCCGCATTATCGATGTCCAATCTCGATAATACTACGACTAGGGATATTTAATGATTAAACCTTTATGGATTGATACTGTCTCATATCATCACAATCCGGAACTAATCATAGGGACTTTTACCATTTATATATCAAAGTAAATAAATTACAAAACGGTAAAAGGCAATTTCATTACTACATAGTTAATTTTGTACAATAATACAATATCATTTACAAAATAGTGACGCTATGGGTCATTACTGTCTAACAATTTCAAGCAAAACGACAAGCTAAATATAATAATGACAATTGGGGACTCCTCTAATCACTGATGTCGAGTGAGACATCCTTAACAAGTCCTAGGCCTCATTGCATAGGTCGACTGTGATTTATTTATCAATTATCAGGTGTAAATGTAGTGTCGACTGGAAACCATAGCAGGTCTCATAACTATAAATGGGTGGTACCAACTATGAAATCGTTATAATTTTCCCATACAACAAATTGATGTCGACTGGAAACCCAATACAATTGTCAAGCTATATGGTGGTAGATGGACTTGGGAACAACAGCTATAACAAGTCCCAAACTATGATACCTATTTATAAGTCACACATTTTACTAATGTCGACTGGGAGATTCTTAAAAAGTGCAGTCATACCTGGTAATGTTGACCGGGATGTCCTCGCCAAATCTTCATTCGGGTACTGTCGATTGGGACAATCTCCTTGCTAAGTGCAATCGCTTCATCATACGAGGTGATGGTAAGAAAATGGTTTCATTGAAGGAACATTTCTTGTTCCCATGTAGGTTCTTGAGACTGGTCGAATTGAGTCTAAAATTATTGACAATCTGTTAATGTCTTCTGAAGGAGTGAGGATCATTTCAACGTCGTCTGCAGAAGATAACACTTCTTTCACGTATCTGGGTGTGATGGAAATCCTCCTTCATAGTTTATTGGTTTATGGAGTATGACTGTGGGTTATGAGGATATTCTCTGGTCGACTGGTAGAAGGTGTAGAATGATCCAAGTGTTGGTTCACTGGTAGTCTGGTACCTGGGTAGGCTAGAGAGAATCACTTTTTCCAACTCCTGTATTTCCTTATGCATGGAGGAGATAACTTGTTTGTATCGTCGCTGGAAAATCATGGTGGTTTTTCTGGTGATTAAGTGTATGGTCGTTTGATGGTGGATTTCCACTTCCGTATTTTTGAATGCTCCCTAATTGATTGGATCAAATGGTAGGATTGTTGGTGTGACCCGTATCCTCTGGCCTTTGGGAGGTTGAAGATATGTGCCCCAATGTTTGGTAATTATTCTTAAAGGACTACTAATTAAGTGTCATGAGATCTAATGTAGATGGAGAGATCTTTGCATGCCATGAATCGCAGGGCCCCACGGTGGGCGCCAATTGTGGACGCTGGTTTTCGCCCAGGTTCACAATCGAGAATTTGTAGGTTGGGGGCACTGGCGATCCTGCAAAAACAAAGATTAGAGTGAGCGGGAGTACTGCCCACCGGTGTGGTGGGTGCCGGGCACTCCGACGCTCAAGTCAGTGAAGGAACTGAGGAGTAGTAGGAGGAAGGTCAAAGTAAGATACTACCTTGAGCTTCATAGGGTGCCGTGAGGGTGGTAGATAGCAGGTATGGTGACCTTTGTGAAAGTCCCAAAGCTGTAAGTATGAGAGCTAAGTTCAATACCCCCTTCCCTTGTCGACTTCAGTTCATTTTTATCAGTCGTTTGAGGTGAGACTCGTGAATACCTCTAACTGACATACGTTTTTTGTGTTGATAACGGTCGCATCATAAAGGAGAATTATGGGCAGTTATGAAGATTGAAAACGGTTGAGTTATAAATGGTATTTATGTATCTGAGTGTTACATGGGTTATCGTATGTTGGGTCCTTGGATCTGTACTGGTATGGGCCTGTGAGTCATTGGGCCGATATACACTAAATCTAAGCTTCCTGAGAGAATGAATCTGTGATGGCAACTTGGGCCTGAGGTAAAAGGTCGAAAATGCCCTTGGGCTAAATTTGGCCCGTACAGTGATCTGAACTAGACTCCTAGTGTTGTGTGTGCCAAGGTTCTTTCGCATCTTAATCTTCAAGTAAGCCAACCGATGATTTTGTCTCGGAGAATCGGATCAATGGCTCTAACCAACCTAGATGTATGGATCACACTCTGTGATTACTTCGTCATACTCAACATGATATGGTCTTCTCTTCTTTTTTCTCTTGTCTCTTTCTTTTCATTTTGAGCTTTTTTTTCTTTTTCTCTTTTCTTTCTTTTTTTTCTTTGACACACCCTACCCTTTAGGTAGCATTTCTCCTCATGGTGGTCCTAATACTACGCTCGCCATGGGTAGCTTCATGCTTATCGGTTATGGGCGGTCTATTTTTTTTTCTTTTCTTTTCATTGCAGAGACTTTTTCTTTGTTTCCAACCATATCATCTATCGTAGCATAAGTAAACCAGGATGGACATCCAGGCAAATGGTCAATCACTGATCCGCCATCTCTTCAACTAGTCATCTTGTCGACCACTCAGGCTTCCACTGCTAAGATCCCGTAATTAAGTGCTCGTGAGTCTAGCCGAGATCAACTACTCAAAATATCGGACGAGAGTACATCACGCACTTATCGTTTCTAAGGTTTCACCCCAAAGCAAATAATGTCATCATCGGACTTATGCCTAACTATTAGGGACTAAAAACAAACAATTTTTTTCTTTTTTTTTTCTTTTTTTAGGCCCCCAATGGTCTTTTTATCATTGCCGTAAAATTTTCTGTTTCTCGGTTTCCTTTTTTTCCCCGACATCCGGGTTTGCTAAACTCTTCTTGATGAGTCTTCTTTTATCCATACCCAACAGATATCTATGATGACTTTTAAGACACAAGGGTTAACATGATGCGTGTATGCATGAATGCATGAGATGCGTGTGATGCATGGAATGTATAAGTCGGTCCATTATCATTTTAAAGCATTCAATCATACTATTGCGAGGTGAAAACTTGTCACAGTTGAAAAAGCCCAACAGGTTCACACTTTTGCGATAACATGGCTAAACAACTTCAAATGATAAAAGGCCTAAACACGTTGGACCATGGGCATTTTAGAAGCTTTTGGCCCAATTGCCATAAAGCACAGACTCGTCCCAGTTTAAATGGCCCAATAAGCCCATACTTCATGACAAAAGGTCCAACCGGATCCAAATGACGATGGTCCTAAACGCAAACATAAAGGAGTAGTTTCTATTGGTCCTACAACTACGGTTCATATGTGGGTTTATAGGGGTATAGATAAAGGCTCTCGTCAACGAAGGATTTCCCACAACTAGGTCTCCCCATTCAAGAGTCCGAGCGACCAGTGAGCACACCTTTTTTATACACTAAGGTACATGCCAACGAGTTATGGTGCGTGACTGACTGTCAAATGGATTTCCCGTTATAGATTCCCCAGAGGGAGGGTGGAGCGAACTCTCTTAAATACCCAAACCTCTTAGGCTCTTATCGCCTTGGTGATAGGAATAAACAACAAGTCCTCAAAATTAGTCTATCACAATAAGCTGTGGGTAATGATTATTTAGGTGCCTTCACATCTTTTCATTATAGAAAGGTAGTGAATGAAGGAAGACACCAAACCATCACATAGCCTTAATAATGCCTTCGATTAAAACCCTTTCAACCCACTATAGACACAGTTAACTAAAGCACAAATCACAATCACTACAAGACATTATTTCGGGGCCGATTCTCTATTCCCAGTGGAGTCGCCAGACTGTAGAAAACAGAAATCGGTGACGCTGTTCCAGGCTCGCGACCTGGTCGAGAGTACGGAGTAGCCCACGAGGGACTACACCGAAGAAATAACATGGAGTCGCCACCCGGTGTGAACCGGGAAAATGATTTAAGGCCACATTCACACCCCTCACAAGGGAATCCTCAAACCGTTGGTTTCGTAATGGTCCCTTACTTATGCCACCTTTAATGAATGATTTGTGCAATAACTTAACCGAATCTACGCAACATATATATCCAAGAATAACCTAGATCTAGTTTGCATTCATGAAAGTAAATCCTACGTCTAAGTTTGCATGCTTCGAAGGTAAGTTATCATAACGGCAAACAAACGATATCACACAATGGCATGTTGAATTATGAATATAAGGATAAATAACATCCTAAACATAAACGTAAATTAAATTCCTATTGCGAAAGAAAATAACTATAATTATGCATAAAGATAAATAACATACTAGACTAAATCATGCTTAAAAATAAATAACCTACTAGACTAAATCATGCTCGAACACAAGGTTGGATGAGACGAAATATGTGTGTCTCTCAAGTGGTACGTGGATTTGTATCCCGAGTGCAAACCACAATACCGTCCATTAGAATTCGGCTACGGAATTTACGTCTGGGTTTCCATCCGATATACCGCAAGAGAACACATATTCTGTTCATCCGGAAATCGCATCATGCACCAATCCACAATACTCATCCGAAATAAAATAAGATAATAAACAAAAATAAAGGATAATAAATAAAAGGGGTGCCCTCATTTCTAACCTTTTAACTCGTCTCTCGGAAGCGCGTTACACGGGCCGTCGGAAGGGTTGATGCTCCGAAACTCCTCCAGTTCACTGGTTCAACGTTTTCCTTCATTGTTTCGCTGTTTAGGCTGCTGTTTTTACTCTGTTTTACGGCTGTTTCTGGTCACGGTTTTGGTTAACTATTTTGTGGTAACAAGGGACTGTTTTGAGGTGATTTTTGCGGTAATGGGGGTGGTTTTCTGGACAGTTTTGGTAGTCAGACAACAGTTTCACTAGGCAGATTTTTGGTGATTTAAGTGCAGTTTTAGGGACTGTTTGCGGCAGTTTTCTGGATGCAATTTCGGGACAGTTTATGGGCTGATTTAGTAGTTTAGGTGTTTAGGTTGCTATTTTTGGCATGACTTTTGGTGGTCAATGGGCAGTGAATTGTGTGGCTCGTGAGTGTTTTGGGCGTGAGAGAGAAGTGGGGAGTCGGTGGGGGCTGTGTAATGTGTTCTTTGTGCGAGAGAGTAAGAGCTGTTCACGTGGGGAATTGTTGAAATGTCGTGATGGTTGCTGTGAAGGCTGTTAGTGGCTGACATTCATTGAAGGTGTTTAAGGCGTGAAGGGCCTGTTGGATAATATGACCCATAGCGTCACTATTTGCACAGATCATTGTGTTGTTGTAGCAAATTAACTATGTAACAAGGAAATTGCACTCTCTTCATTTTGTGATTAGATCACCATAGACATATAAATGAAGAGAGGTCCCTATGATTAGTTCCTGGATTGAGATGATATGAGACAGTATCAGTCCACGAAGGATTAATCATTAAATATCCCTAGCCGTAGTATTATCGAGACTGGACATCGATAATGCGGAATAGGCTAGTATTGCACTTGTGCGCGTTGTGAGGGCACAACGGCATAGTTCTCATATATATAAGTATTGGATACTTGTGCAAGTGCGATAGGAGGTCGTGTTTCACCGATGGTACGGGAAACAGCTTCGCTCTGGATAGACCCTTCGGAATCCCATTGGTATTATGACTAGGTGTCTATGGGAGGCCGAAATCAAGGTAGGTGTGTATAGTCTTAACCTGAGACTTGCATCGCTAATACTTACGACAATCGGTAAACTTTGGTTTTGGTGATGGGGGATCTTAACTGGTTCTGTGTTCACCTCTTCTGGGTTTATCAGAGAATCGTAGTGTATTGGATGTGATGTCAAGACGGAAGTGTCACTCCAGTCATAATGGAGATGATGTCACGCAGGATACGGTATTAGTGCTCTTAAGTGATGCGCATCCAATCGTGATATTATGACCAGGTCATGAATATCCGATTATAGAGACTAGTCACCAGACATCCGATATGTGTTTCGGACGGGGCAGACACTTATCCAGCCCCAGCCCTAGCACGTGATTATCCGATACTGGACCGATATGCACAATACATTAGTATACTACGCTTGATACAGATCTTAATATTCTTTAATGGATATGTCCGGAGAATTAGGTAGACTTGGTGCTTTGCTAGGAGTCGACATTGTCTCGTAAATCGGTAGAACGTAGTACTTGGTACGTACGTGATTCGGATACTCCGACGACCGCATTTACTGCCAATATATCCGGAGATCTCATGGGTCGCTTCCCGATAATACACCGATGACGCACAACTCGCACTCTTGAATAATCTGGGATTATAAAGAAGAGAGAGAGAAAATTAATCTAGGATTAATAACGGAGATGTTTTATCCGGGATAAAATGTCGTCTAAAGAGAGAGAACGATTAATTCGGAATTAATCGATGTATTAATATATTCGATATATTAGACGAAATTAGATTTCGACACGGAATTAAAATTAGATTTTAATTCGGGCAAATGAGTTAATTTAGAATTAATTCGTTAGCGACGTAATAATAGTTTCGGTAGCCGCAATTATTCGATTGAATTAACGTCGCGACGTAAGCTCGGTATTTCGGAAAATATCGAACCCGAACGCGTGAGTGCACGTGGGCCCACTTTCATTTGGAAACGTGTGGGGCCCACATGACACATGTCATTCTAAAGCATTGCATGTAGATAGTGTACAATGCACTCAATGTTATTGCATGGAAATTGAGTGTTTGACACTCTAAGCCATTGCATGTTTTGTGTCATAATTTTATTATTAATTTAATAAATATTATGGCATAAATATAAATTGATTTTTGGTAAATCATTTTAACATTAACACAATTCAATCTCTCTCAACTCTCTCCTCCTCACGCCAAAACACATTCTGCTCACTGTTTTTGACTTGTTTTGGCGTGACTTTAGGGGAGCAAGGGTTGGGTTTTCATGGTGAAAACCGCAAGTGCTAGCACACTACGAGTCTTGCGAAGGTGGTAGGGAGGTTCGACCATGAGACGGGATCCATCCGACGTAGCTAGGAGCTCCGTTTCTTCACTTAAATTTCTGTTTTGCAGGGCAGTGGACTGGTTGCAGTGCGTGAGCAAGACAGTACGTTTTTGGCCTTGATTCGTCTTCAAATCGACATAACCGATCAATGTGAGTATTCCGCTACCTCCGTTGATTTATTCACGCATTATTTCATGTCTTGATTTGATCTTGGGACCTTAGAATAAACCAACAATGGCATCAAGAGCTAATGTTGCAAGCATGAAATTTGTAGGGTTTAAATTTGGGTAATGTGATTTGAGCATGATTTGAATAAATTGATTGTTTGAGTATGCTTATAACATGTTTAAATTCATTTTGGTTGGACTAATTTGATGAAAAATGATTTGGAATTATTT
>SKCR01024644.1:0-21882 GCA_019454045.1 Zanthoxylum bungeanum
CTGTCAGACATCAAAATGAAACCACAAAAAATACATTATATATGAATGTGGATCTGATTATGTGGATCCCAACTAGTGACTACAACATAACTTGTTCCAGATTATGTCTCAAAAGTTGCACATGGCTCACCAAAAGATGGATCCTGCAAAAGAACTGGAGAGTGGGGGGGGGGTTAGTCATATGGAACTCAGTGAGTGGAATAGACTAGTATTACACTTGTGCGCGTTGTGAGGGCATGACGATATAGTTCTCATATATTTGGGTATTGGATACTCATGCAAGTGTAATAGGAGGTTGTGTTTTACCGATGGTACGGAAAACAGCTTCGCTCTGGATAGACCCCTCGGAATTCCATTGGTAGTATGACTACGTGTCTATTGAAGTCCGAAATCTGGGTAGGTGTATTTGGTCTTAACCTGAGACTTGCACCGCTAATACTTGCGACAATCAATATGCTTTGGTTTTGGTCGTCCAGGGCTTTAACCGATTCTGAGTACGCCTCTGCTGGGTATATTGAGAATCGTAGTGTATTGGGTGTGATATCAAGATCGAAGTATCATTCTAGTCATAGTGGAGATGATGTCACGTAGGATACGGAACTAGTACTCTTAAGTACTGCAGTCATCGGGATGATATGACTAGGTCATGTTCATCCGATTATAGAGACTAGTTACCAGACATCCGATATGTGCTTCGTACGGGGCAGACACAATTCCAGCCCCAGGTCTAGCACATGACATCCGATACTGGATCGCCATACACGATACTACGTATACTACGTCTGACATAGATTATATATTCCAATAAGAATATTTCTAGAGAATTGGGTAGGCACGGTACTTTGCTAGAAGCCAACCATGTCTTGTAAATCGGTAAGCACGTGGTACGAGGTACACACATATTCGGATATTCCGATGACCGTATTTACTGCCAACAAATCCGGGATCTCTTGGGTCGCTTCCCAAAGATTCACCGATGACAGTTGACTTAAACTAGAATTAATCTGGGATTAATTTAGAGAGAGAAAATTAATCTGGGATTAATTGAGGCATTATTTAATCTGGGATTAAATGTGTTCGGAAGGAGAGAACGCGATTAATTTGGAATTAATCGGTAAAATAAATTTAATAGTTAAATTTGATTTTTCTATTTCAATTTATTTGTATGGGCTAAAATTAATATATCGGATATATTAATATGAATTGGATTTCATTACGAAATTAAAGTTGGACTTTTATACGAACGAACGAATAATTTAGAATTAATTCGTAAACGACGTTCGTAATATATTTGCGAGGCATCGTTATTTAATTAAATTAGATTTAATTATTTAGTGACGAAAGTTCGTTTAATCGGATTAAACGGATCCGAGCCGCGTCAAATATTTGTAGAGACCTTTCTTTTGAATTTTGAATTCAAAAGAGTGCGGGGCCCACTTCACATGTGTGAAGTGGTAGTTGAGAGAGTAGTTGGCAATTATGCCAAAACCACTTGCTTTCCAACTACATGGTTTTGGTTTTTGGAAACCAAGACCCAACTACCAAGTTTGGGTGAAAAGGGTAAAACCTTTACCAAAAACTCTCTCTCACTTCTAACACAACATTTGAACAAAAAAGAAAACCCTAAGAACACCATTTTGGGCGTGAATGGATCTTTCTTTCTCTTTGATTTTGTGGCAAAATCAACAAAAGCTAGCACTTGTAGAAGTCTTCTAAGGTGATAGGGAAACCAACTCAAAGCTTGGAATCAACACAAAGGTTGGATCTTGGAGATCTTCATTCACAACTTAAATCTTGGAATCAACAAAGGAATGAGCTTGGAAACCAACTCAAAGCTTGGAATCAACAAATGAATGATCTTGGAAATCTTCTTCTCAAAATTTTAAAAGCTCAAATCCATTCAATTTAAGTAATTCCGCAACTTATAATGAATTTATGAACACCTTTTCTTGCTTATTAGATCCTTGGCATGTTCTAGGAACACTAACAATGGTATCAATAGCCAATTTTAAGCATGAAAATTTTAGAGTTCATGAGACTAAAATTTGGGGCTTTTATGTTTTGAACATGATTTCTTAAAATTGATGATTTGAGCATGCTTAGATTATGTTAACTTAGAGTTGTGCATGATTAGATTTGAGATAAATTGATTGGATCAAAATC
The DNA here is from genome assembly GCA_019454045.1 of Zanthoxylum bungeanum. NCBI lineage: Eukaryota > Viridiplantae > Streptophyta > Magnoliopsida > Sapindales > Rutaceae > Zanthoxylum > Zanthoxylum bungeanum. The sequence goes on from SKCR01024644.1 coordinate 2,164, forward strand.
TACAAAAATCTTAGCATGGCCGAATCTTCACTGCCATTGGACTGCACTTTGAATTTTTTTTTTACAAATTGGATGTGTTTAAATGTATGATTAAATGTTGATTGTTGGTTTGATTAGATTAGAATCAAAGTCAATAATGTTTATGTTAAATTCAAGAGCATGTTGAGCATGAAATGATGTGTTTTGGCTTCAATTTGTGTTGAGCATAAATTGATGGATTAAGCATGATTAATTAAGTTAATGGTATTTTGGAAATATTGAGTTTAATTAATTAATCATGGCTAATACACTTTAATTAAAATAATTGTGATATTTGGAATATTATAATTATGTTAATAAGCCTTTATAATTTAATTGGGCTAAAAGTGTGTATTTGGGCTTAATGGGCTTGGTTTGACCAAGTTTGGTTTTGGACTCTTGGATTGGATCCAATTGGGCCTAAAACCAATTCCATAAAGTCCAAATACATCACTTGGCCCTTTAAATAATTTAATTGAGCCTAATGGGCCTAAATTAATTTGTAGGCAATGGGGTGATTCCTATTGGGCCTTGGCATTTTGGGTTTGACCCATTATGGCCAAAGCCCATGCCTTAAGAATTAATTAAAAGCCCATTGGACTTTATTAAATAACATTGGATGTTGTTTTGGCCTTTGAGACCCATTAAGATTGGATTTGGAATCCAAGTCTTTAAGGCTTATAAGTAAGTGTAATATTTAATTTAGAATTAAATTTGGAATTAGTATTGAATACAATAAATTGGATTCAAAGTTGTAGTTCAATATAATTCAAGAATACGTACTTTAAGTATTTATTCTTAAACGAGTTTGACTCACGCAAATCAAATCGTTGTTTGAACATTGGATGGTCATTAATTTAAAGATTAATTAATTGGATTAGATTAATTGAATAACATGATTTGTATGAATACATGAATGTATTGCATGAATAATGTATATCGGATGGATATTAGAAGGGTGAGAGAATTTTGGAAATTGTTGTAATAAATTTAGAATTTATTAAATTGGACCTGCGTGTCCAGCCTTTTATCTCCTTATTCTTTGTATTTCTCTTCTCACCAATTCCCCTCAATGTAAATGAGGTTTCTTTATTGTATTATGTAATTGGGTAGAAGTTAGAATAGTTATAGCCGCCGGGGAGAGGAAATGGAGTGATTTGTTTTAGGAACAATTTGTGACATATCCATCCGCATATCATTATTAATTTATTTATCGCGCCTTATTATTCTTTTAGAATGCATGTTTAAGGGTGTATGATGAGACCTAATTAAAGATAATAAATTGGTTGCCAATTTACCCGAAAAACCCTCAAAAATATTAAGCGTTTTTCCTTCCATTGAGTGATTCTTACTCAAGATCCAAGTTGGCATCGGTTTGTTGGCCAAAGTCAAGACCTTTGTCAATTGCGGATGTGTTTGAATCATGAGAGTTTTGTTCCATATCGGTGTCTTGTCCAAGTCGTGATTTGTTGGCCAAAGTCAGATCACTTCTTGTCCATCGACATTAATTACGAAGCTTTCCATGTCAATGGGTCCCGCTTAACTGGAATCATTAAGCTTGTTGTGCCAAAGCCAAGGCTTAGTTGATTCAGAGGAAAATGTTAGGAAAATATATTGGATATATTGGCATATATATTGTATATATGTTTCGGACTTGGATGTCCACCTACTGATCTAGGAATTGGATGAGATCTAATTGATCTTAGAGATCTACCTAGTTAAATATCATACAGCTTGTTGGCCAAAGTCAAGGTTGTGTGTTATTTAACGGGATCCTAGCCCACTAGGAAACTGTTGGATAATATGACCCATATCGTCACTATTTGTACAGATCACGGTGTTGTTGTACAAATTAACTATGTGACAAGGAAATTGCACTCTCATCATTTGTGATTAAATCACTATAAATGTATAAATGAAGAGAGGTCCATATGATTAGTTCATGGATTGAGATGATATGAGACAGTATCAGTCCACGAAGGATTAATCATTAAATATCCCTAGCCGGAGTATTATCGAGACAGGACATCGATAATGCGGAATAGGCTAGTATTGCACTTGTGCGTGTTGTGAGGGCACAACGACATAGTTCTCATATATATAAGTATTGGATACTTATGCAAGTGCGATAGGAGGTCGTGTTTCACCGATGGTACGGGAAACAGCTTCGCTCTGGATAGACCCCTCGGAATCCCATTGGTATTATGACTATGTGTTTATGGGAGGCCGAAATCAAGGTAGGTGTGTATAGTCTTAACCTGAGACTTGCATCGCTAATACTTGCGATAATCAGTAGACTTTGGTCTTGGTGGTACAGGGCTTTAACCGGTTCTGTGTACACCATTCTGGGTTTATCAGAGAGTCGTAGTGTATTGGGGGTGATGTCAAGACGGAAGTATCACTTCAGTTATATTGGAGATGATGTCACGCAGGATACGGTACTAGTGCTCTTAAGTGTTGCGCAACCAATCAGGATATTGTGACCAGGTCATAAATATCCGATTATAGAGACTAGTTACCAGACATCCGACATGTGCTTCGGACGGGGCAGACACTTATCCAGCCCCAGCCCTAGCACGTGACTATCCGATACTGGGCCGATATACACATACTACGGTATACTACGCTTGATACAGATCTATATATTCCTGTAAGAATATTTCTGGAGAATTGGGTAGGCATGGCGCTTTGCTAGAAGCCAACCTTGTCTTGTAAATCGGTATAAACGTAGTACGAGGTACTTACGTGTTCGGACGTCCGACGATCGTATTTACTGCCAACATATCCAGAGATCTCATGGGTCGGTTCCTGAAGATTCACCGATGACGTATGACTCGCACTTTGATTAATCTGGGATTAATTAGAGAAGAGAGAGATAGAATTAATCTGGGATTAATTCGATGAGAGAGAAAATTAATCTGGGATTAATTACGGAGATATTTTATCTCGGATAAAATATCGTTAAAGAGAGAGAACGATTAATTTGGAATTAATCGATAAAATTAATATATTCGATATATTAATCGAAATTGGATTTTGACGCGGAATTAAAATTAGATTTTAATTCGGGCGAACGAATTAATTTAGAATTAATTCGTTAGCGACGTGAATAGTGATTTCGCTAGGCGTAATCATTTAATTACGACGCGACGGAAAATTCGTTAATTTGGAATTAGCGAACCCGAGCCCGAGAGTGATTGCGAGCGCATTCGCATTTCGAATTCGAGCGCGGCACGCAAGTCACATCAAGCGTCAAATCGTTGGTCACATCATGCGTCAAATCAATTGTCACTTTGAGTGATGTGACTTGACAACATGTCACTTTATTAAAGTGATGTGATGTGACTTAAAGTAAAAAGTAGAAATGATGGAAAGCTTTATTGCTTTTTTTTTTGACTTTTGAATAAAAGTAATATATATGTTTATTTAATTTACTTGGTAAATGAAAATAAATATATATATTAAATCTTTTCTCTCTCTCACATGCAAGGACGATCTCTCATTTTTCCCTCTCTTTTCTCTCATCTTCTTCACGGCTTCACTGCCGATTTGCTTAAAAAAGTTTCTGGTTTCACCGATTGAGAAGCAAAAATTGAAGAAGACTTAGTGCTAGCACACCATGAGTGATACATAGGTGATAGGGAAGTGTCTTCATGAGCTTGGATTTATTTTTGGAGCTTGAAGCTTTGAGCTTCCATGGAGTCCTTCAATGGCCGAATGAACAAGGAGCAAAACAGCCCCTACCGTGCACTCCACTGCAGTTCCAGAAGCCATTGCCGAGCTTGGAGGGAGGCAAAAACGCATCTTCTTCGTTGCATCTCAAAACCGTTCAATGTGAGTTATGTTTCCGCCTTACTCCTTTGATGTGTTCATACTCGGTTTTATGCATGTTTGATGATCTTTGGGACTTGATTTAACTCCAACAATGGTATCTTGAGCTATTATCAAGCATGAAAAAAGTTAGGGTTTATTTTGGGCAAAATCGATTTTGACTTGTTTTGGTTAATTAATTGATTTTAAGCATGCTTGGATGATGTTTAATGAGATTGTGCTGATGATCAATTTCATGAAATTGGATTGGATTCAATTTTCCCTAAATTTTGGGCATGACAAATTGGGTAAAATCAATTGAAGCATGATTTGGTTGAATTGGTTGATTAAGTATGCTTGTATGTTGATTAATTGAAGTTGTGCATGATCAATTTCAAGAAAATTGGATTGGATCAATTTTCCCCAATTCTTTAGGTTGAACATGTAACTTGAAATTGGGTAAAATGTGTTTGAGCATGTTTAATTAAATTGGATGTTTAAGTATGCTTAAAACATGTTTTATTGAGATTGTGTGTGATCAATTTCAAGAAAATTGGATTGGATCAATTTTCCCAAATTGGAGGCATGGCCGAAAATTGGATAACCCTAATGTCTTGGTGATTTTGTTTTGTTTGATCATTGGATGACTTAAAACAATTGGGTAATGTTGTTTTGAAGTTCAATTGAATTGAATTTTGATTTGGAACAATTTCCCTTTATAAAGTGGGTTGCCGAATTCAATTGGACATGAAATTCATTGTGATTTTGTTGTTTGATTCATTGGATGAGTTGAATTGATTTGGTAAATTATGATTGTGGACTCAATTGGATTGAAACCGAATCGAATTGAAAAACCCCTAATTGCCGAGACTTGAAAGCATGTAAATTGGGTTTGATTTTAATAAATTGTGTTGGACACTATTTAATGTTAAAGTGCATGATTAATTAGGCTAATTGATGTTTTAGAAATGTTAATTGGGTAATTGATTGTGTATTACACTTAGGTTAATTAATTGTGAAATTTGGAATTTTATAAGTTAATTAATTAGGGCTTGATTTTGGAAATTGGGCTTGTTAGGTTGTAATTGGGCTTTTGGGCTTTGTTGTAACAAAGTTGGGTTTAGGCAAAATTGGTTGGATCCAATTAGGCCCAAAACCGAATCCAAAAGGTCCAATTATGACTTAATGGACCTTAATTATTTAATTGGGCCTAATGGGCCAAAATAATTTAAAGGCTTATGGGGTAACTCCCGGATTGGATTTTGGTTGTTCGGTTTGACCCGAGTTGACCAAAAGTCCACGCCTTATAGAAATTAATTAAAAGCCCATTGGACTTTAATTAAATAAAACATTAGATGTTAATCGGGCTTTGAGACCCGTTGCGATTAAATTTGGAATTTAAGTCGTAAAGGTTCGTTAATAAAGGTGTAATATTTAATTTGGAATTAAATAATGAATTAGAATTAAATACGTATTAAATTGGATTTAATCATGTAATTAATTTTATTTGAGAAATCGTACTTTGAGTAGTGTGTTCGCAATACGAGTTTGACTCGAACAAAATCAAATCTTTGTTTGAACATTGGATGATCACTAATAATCAAGATTAATTAATTTGATTGATTGATTGATAACATGCTTGTATGAATACATGGTTGTGATGTTTGAATAATGTATATCGGATGGATATTAGTCGGGTGGGGCGATTTTGGAAATTGTAATAAATTTGATTTATTAAATTGGACCTGCGTGTCCAGCCTTATCTCCTATTTCTTTGTATTCTCTTCTCACCTATTCCCCTCTATGTAATGAGGTTTCTTTAGAAGTGTAGTGTAACGGGTAGAAGAAATAGAGTGCTAGCGGGAGAGAGAAAGAGAGAGATTTGATCTAGGATCAATGTAAAATATCCATCCGCATATCATTATTATTTTACATATGCGCTTTATTATGTGTTTAGAATGCATGTTTAAGGGTGTATGATGATGAGACCTTAACAAAGATAATTAAATTGGTAGCCAATTTGCACGCGAAAAACCCTCGTTAAATATCATGCGTTTTTCCTTCCATTGAGTGATTCTTACTCAAGATCCGAGATTGGCAGGGGTTGTTGGCCAAAGTCAAGCCCTTGTCCATCAAAGATGTGTTTAATCACGAGGCTTTGTTCCATATCGGTGTCGTGTCCAAGTTGTGGTTTGTTGGCCAAAGTCAAGACCACTTCTTGTCCATTGACATTGATTACGAAGCTTCCATGTCAATGGGTCCGCGCTTGACTGGGATCACTAGTTTGTTGTGCCAAAGCCAAGGCCTAGTTGATTCAGAGGAAAAAGGTTAGGGTATACATTCGATGTATAGGCATATATAAGATATATGTTTGGGACTTGGATGTCCACCTACTGGATCTAGGAGTTGGATGAGATCCAATTGATCTTCGAGATCTACCTAGTTAATTATCATACAATTTGTTGGCCAAAGTCAAGATTGTGTGATATTTAACGGGATCCTAGCCCACTAGGAAACACGGTTTCCCGAGTACTCGACAGAGGGTTAGAGGCTCGACGAAAAATAGTGGGAGGCAAGAATTGAATTTGCAATATTCGTTCAATTACTCGCCATACGCGCTCATTTAAATTATTTCGTCATTAGATTAAATGTTAGTTGGACTAATATTTAAATTGTTGTTTTAATAAACAGTTGGACTGTATTATACTTGATTATATATAATTGGATTATATTAATCAATATATTTGAATTAATTAATTTCAGTTTACAGTTGATTTTATAATTGGATTATAGTAATCAATGTAATTGAGGTTAATTAATTTGGATTATATTTGATTATATAGTTGGACTATTATATCATTATAATATATAAAGTACCACTAATCGTTGATTAAATAGTTGGACTATTGTAATCAAGATAAAATTGAAAAGTTGGATATTAAAATATAATCTGGGATTAAAATATTTTAAATGATTTAATTTTCAAATTGGGAATAAATAATAGGTTACTTTATTTGATAAAATAACTTATTATACCTTAAGCCCAAAATTAAGCAAGATAAGTAGAGCATAAAATCTTTGGAAGATTTATGTGATGATGACTTTAATGCTTAATTTAATATACTTGTCATAAATCTAATTTTAGATTTAAGAAGTATTAAAATTGCAATTTATAATTCTTGGAGAATTAATTGACTATTATATAAAGTCAAAGTTTGCAATTGGGCATGTAGCACGAGGTGCACATCCTTTCAATATTCTAAAACCCAAGGCTTGGCCTAAGGTTTCTGAAATATTGAAAAAGATAATTGACATATCCCAAAGTGACTACCATTTGGATATGGCAGACACGAAGGAATTAAAGAAAGGGCAAGGCTCTTACTTTGAAATGTTTGTCTTAGTTATGTTCACAGCTAGTATTGAAATTAGATTTTAAATACTTAGTGTGGTACATAAAATATATGTATTGATGTTCAGAATCTGCTTTGAGCAGGATACTGACTTCAAGCTGAGATTTCTCTGCGAATCGGAAACGGGACGAAAGTCGCTGTTTCGACCGTAGATACCTAAGTTTAGGAACTACCCTTCGGGTATGTACTTGAATTAGGAACTGTTATAATGTAACTAGTTTGACTAGAGACATTATCTCTATATCAGTGTTTAATCCGTATGGATAAAACCTTTATATTATAGAACATTAAGTGTTTTATTATATAAAGATGATACTGAGATAAATACATTAGATGTAAATAACAGAATTTATTTTTGAATATAAATAAAATCTCAAACATATAAATTGACAAATAAATAGCTCAAATTGATTTGATCAATAGAGACTTATTTGTGGCATTGTTGTCTAGGACACAATTTAATTAGACTCGTATATCCACACTTTTGAAGAGTGGGTACTAGGACTGATTTGACTATTCAAATAGGTCTGCGAATCTAGTTTATTAGGTAAAGTACCTAAAATACTATTTACTTGGTAATAGTAAAAGGGCCACCGATCTGTTAGCCCTATTCATGGTGAAGTTAGTGGGCCCATATCTAGCTAGGCTAGATGTGAACATGAATATTTCGTGACCTTGACGGATGTAGCATCACGTTATGGTTATGTGTTTCTTTTGAAGAACACAAATCGGAAACTTTTAGAGTTTCGACACGAAATAGACAAACAGATCGGCTATAGTATTATTCCGCCACGGTAAGACCGTAATGGAAAATACTTAAGCAGTAAGTTTCGTATATACTTGAAAGAGTATAGTATTCTTTCAAATGAGGACTCCTCCCGAAACACGTCAAAGTGACGGTGTGTCCGAACGAATTAACCGAATCATGTTAGACATGATAAGGCTAATCACGAGTCGCTCTGAGCTACTGTTCCTTCAATAGGATATGTACTAACAGTGCAAAACTTATTTAGAATAAGGTTCCATATAAATCTGTTTGACAGATATCATATAGGATATGAACAGGGAAGAAACAGGTTTCTCATTCCTGATAATTTGGGTATGCCAGGCATAACGTTTGGATGATACCAAACTAAGGACCCAAATTGGATAAGTGCCAATATAGGTTATCCTAAGGGAAACCATAAGTATAGTACTTATAAATCTCACATGAGAACAATGTGATTGTTGCTCACCATGCGGTTTTTCCTGAGAGGAATACCGATATGCAGTGGTCAGTGGGAGGATAGTGATACTCTCGATGAAAATCGAGAGTAATACTGTTCAAGGCACGAAGTCCGTAATGGAACACAAATAGTTCATCTATGATGAATCTATACCATTAATCTTCAAATACACAAGACCTCGTAGATCGGATAGAGTCAGAAAACGACCTAGGGTATGGGTTTCTGATCTAACCTCATAAAGATGTCAATCTTATGAAGGTACATCCACCGACTACGTTTGAGGAAGTGATACAAGGTATCGACTCCCTATTATGGCAAAGTGCCATGAATCCGAAATGGATTCCATGTATAACAACTATTTTGGATACTAGTTGTTGTACCACAAGGCATTGTGCCTATTGGTACATTAAACGTCTTCAAGGAAGACATACATGGAAGGCAACATACCAACGTACAAAGCTGGGCTTTTGACGGAAAGGTATCGTTATCAACATTGTGTTAATAACGGTTCAACCTTTTACCTGTTGCCATGGTAAATCCATTTTGAAGATGCTTGTTGATAACTGCATATTTCATTTATGAAATGTGTCAGTTGCAGATCAAAATCGCTTTCCTGAAAAGGAAACCTTTTGGAGGATGCTTACAACATCCTGACGATTTTGTATAACCGACAAACAAGGTTTGCGGGTTATTCGATCCATGTTTGGATTGAAGCAAGCATAAGGTTCTTGGAACTGACGTTTTGAAATAATCATAATGGTTTATGATTTGACTCAAAACGAAATAATTCTTGTGTATATAAGGAGGTTAGTGGGAGTGCACTGACATGAATGTCCTGTAAAATAATGATAATATGTCATTTCTTGAAATGAATTCCCATAAAGCAATCGGTGAAAGCTTGGCTTTCATAGAAATTCTCCGTAGAATTCTGGGGAGTAACAACCTTTATTCAAGGAATAAAGATCTACTGGGATAGATTTGGAGTTGTTAACACTCTCTGGAAATTGTACATTTAAAATGTACTTGTATTGGTGTCTCATACGCTTCGAGCATATGGAGTCACAATCGGGTCAATCCAAGTGATAGTCACTGGATTGAAGATTAAGAACATCTGTTAGTATCTGAGAGAACTAAAGATGTTGTCTTAAATTGGAGTGGAGAAATTGAAGTGACTAGGATCACTGCTGCAAGTTTCCAAACCGGTAAATACTGCGGTACTATAAAGTTTGAAGGACGGGACAGTAAGCTGGAAATCTTCCGAGCAAGATAACTGTTGCCGAATTAAACAACAAATGCGGATTATTGCTGCAGCTGAGGCAAGTATAGAAGCCATTTGGATCGATAATAAATCTAATTAGATTAGATATAGTTCTGTTAGCAGCTGAGCTAGGCGTCAGCACAGGCTAAGAAGAATTAAAGGTCTCATCGACGATCCAGATATATACTTCTATATCATCTGATTCGTTCGGATCATACATCGTGGCGATGTGATGATCGTATAAATCGCGTCAGACGATAATTAAGAAAATCCGCTGACGAAAAACCTTTCCTCAGCAATTTGAGCGAATTGTACATAGTTCGGGTGTTAGACACTCGAGTGACTGGCTATGTGCCAAGTGGGAGATTGTTGGATAATATGACCCATAGCGTCACTATTTGTACAGATCACGGTGTTGTTGTACAAATTAACTATGTGACAAGGAAATTGCACTCATCATTTGTGATTAAATCACTATAAATGTATAAATGAAGAGAGGTCCATATGATTAGTTCCTGGATTGAGATGATATGAGACAGTATCAGTCCACGAAGGATTAATCATTAAATATCCCTAGCCGGAGTATTATCGAGACAGGACATCGATAATGCGGAATAGGCTAGTATTGCACTTGTGCGGTTGTGAGGGCACAACGGCATAGTTCTCATATATATAAGTATTGGATACTTATGCAAGTGCGATAGGAGGTCGTGTTTCACCGATGGTACGGGAAACAGCTTCGCTCTGGATAGACCCCTCGGAATCCCATTGGTATTATGACTATGTGTCTATGGGAGGCCGAAATCAAGGTAGGTGTGTATAGTCTTAACCTGAGACTTGCATCGCTAATACTTGCGATAATCGGTAGACTTTGGTCTTGGTGGTACAGGGCTTTAACCGGTTCTGTGTACACCATTTCTGGGTTTATCAGAGAGTCGTAGTGTATTGGGTGTGATGTCAAGACGGAAGTATCACTTCAGTTATATGGAGATGATGATGTCGCAGGATACGGTACTAGTGCTCTTAAGTGTTGCGCAACCAATCGGGATTGTGACCAGGTCATAATATCCGATTATAGAGACTAGTTACCAGACATCCGACATGTGCTTCGGACGGGGCAGACACTTATCCAGTCCCAGCCCTAGCATGTGACTATCCGATACTGGGCCGATATACACAATACTACGGTATACTACGTTGATACAGATCTATATATTCCTGTAAGAATATTTCTGGAGAATTGGGTAGGCATGGCGCTTTGCTAGAAGCCAACTTGTCTTGTAAATCGGTATAAACGTAGTACGAGGTACTTACGTGTTCGGACAGTCCGACGATCGTATTTACTGCCAACATATCCGGAGATCTCATGGGTCGGTTCCTGAAGATTCACCGATGACGTATGACTCGCACTTTGATTAATTGGGATTAATTAGAAGAGAGAGATAGAATTAATCTGGGATTAATTCGATGAGAGAGAAAATTAATCTGGGATTAATTACGGAGATATTTTATCTCGGATAAAATATCGTTAAAGAGAGAGAACGATTAATTTGGAATTAATCGGTAAAATTAATATATTCGATATATTAATCGAAATTGGATTTGACGCGGAATTAAAATTAGATTTTAATTCGGGCGAACGAATTATTTAGAATTAATTCGTTAGCGTCGTGAATAGTGATTTCGCTAGGCGTAATCATTTAATTACGACGCGACGGAAAATTCGTTAATTTGGAATTAGCGAACCCGAGCCCGAGAGTGATTGCGAGCGCATTCGCATTTCGAATTCGAGCGCGGCACGCAAGTCACATCAAGCGTCAAATCGTTAGTCACATCATGCGTCAAATCAATTGTCACTTTGAGTGATGTGACTTGACAACATGTCACTTTATTAAAGTGATGTGATGTGACTTAAAGTAAAAGTAGAAATGATGGAAAGCTTTATTGCTTTTATTTTTTGACTTTTGAATAAAAGTAATATATTGTTTATTTAATTTACTTGGTAAATGAAATAAATATATATATTAAATCTTTTCTCTCTCTCACATGCAAGATACGATCTCTCATTTTCCCTCTCTTTTCTCTCATCTTCTTCACGGCTTCACTGCCGATTTTTGCTTAAAAAGTTTCTGGTTTCACCGATTTTTGAGAAGCAAAATGAAGAAGACTTAGTGCTAGCACACCATGAGTGATACATAGGTGATAGGGAAGTGTCTTCATGAGCTTGGATTTAATTTTTGGAGCTTGAAGCTTTGAGCTTCCATGGAGTCCTTCAATGGCCGCCGAATGAACAAGGAGCAAAACAGCCCCTACCGTGCACTCCACTGCAGTTCCAGAAGCCATTGCCGAGCTTGGAGGGAGGCAAAAACGCATCTTCTTCGTTGCATCTCAAACCGTTCAATGTGAGTTATGTTTCCGCCTTACTCATTTGATGTGTTCATACTCGGTTTTTATGCATGTTTGATGATCTTTGGGACTTGATTTAACTCAACAGAAACAAGGTTCCGAGTACTCACCAGAGGGTTAGAGGCTCGCCGAAAAATAGTGGGAGGCGAGAAATTAAATTTGCAATATTCATTTAATTACTTGCCATACGCGCTCAATCAAATATCATCGTCAAATATCTATTATTTTTAGTTGGACTAATATTAATGTTGTTTAATTAAACAGTTAGACTGTATTCAAACTACTCATTTATAGTGATTATATAATTGGATTATAGTAATCAATAATTGAATATTAATTTTGTTGTTGGCATTGTTTTATTATGTAATCAACAATGTAAATCGTAAGTAATGTTAGGTATAATCTATTTATTGTGTATAGTAATAATATGATATTTGATATATCGGATTTATAGTTATTGATTAGAATCATAAGTTTACGATCATTTATAGTTGATTATATAATGGATTATAGTAATCAACATATATATTTGATTTTATCATTAAAATTTAATTAGTATATAGTTAGGCTATATAGTAATCATTACATTAGATGTACCCGAAATCGTTGATTGGATAGTTAGAATATTGGAATCAAGATAACTGAAATACTAGTGTTTAAAAATAATCCTAGGTGAAAATGTGTTTAAACGACTTTAAATTTTCAAATTGGGAATAAAATTTCAGGATGGTCCTGGAAACTAATAAGTTACTTTATTTGATAAAATAACATATTAGGCCTAAAGCCCAGAGTTAAGCAAATAGTAGAGCAGATCTTGGAAGATCATGTGATTATAAATTTAGTGCTTAATCCATTATACTTGTCAATAAGGACTCCTTAATTTCCTAATCAGAAACTAAGAGTAAATCCTTAAAGTATGATGAAGAAATCAAGGATCTTCATAGATCTATTCTTAGATCTTAGAAGTATTAAATTGCAATTAATAACTCTTGGAGAGTTAATGGCTATTCTCAAGGAGATAAAGCCAAAGTTTGCAATAAGGCAAGTAGTAGCGCAAGGCGTGCCTTACTTCGATATTATAAAAACCCAAGGCTTGGCCAAAGGTTTATGGGATATAGAAAAGGGCAATGACAAAATCATTACGGTCTTCTAGGAAGACAAAGGACATATCCCAAGATGTCTGCTTTAAACTGTGGCAAATGGGATTGCTGAAGAGTGACTGCCGTATGGACAAAGCAGACATGAAGGAATTGAAGACGAGCAAGGCTCTGACTTCAAATATGTTTGTCATAATATGGTCATTACTAGTATTAAAAATTGGATTTTAAATACTAAGTGTGATACATAAATATGCATGATGGGCAGAATCTGCTATGAGCAGGATACTGACTTCAATTGAAGATTAATCTGCGAATCGGAAACAGGACAAAAGTCGCTGTTTTACCATAGATACCTAAGTTTAGGAACTACCCTTCGGGTGTGTACTTAAATTGGAAACTGTTATAATGTAACTAGTTGACTAGAAACATTATCTCTATATCGAGTATAACTCGTTGCGAGAGTATACCTTTATATTCTAGAACACTAAAGTGTTTTATTTATAAGATGATATTGAGATAAACACATTAGATGTGAATAACAATATTTATATTTTGAATATAAATAAATCTCAAACATATAATATGACGAACAAATAGCTCAAACTGATTTGATCAGATAAGACTTATTTGTGACAGTGTTGTATGGGACACATTAAACAAGACTCGTATATCCACACTTTTGAAGAGTGGATACTAGGACGGATTTGATTCCATTCAAATCATGTCTACGAATATAGTTTATTAGGTAAAATACCTAAAATACCTTTTACTTGGTAAAAGTGTAAGTGTCATCGATCTGTTAGCCCTCGTTCATAGTGACGTAAGTGGGCCCATATCTAGCTAGGCTAGAGGTGGATATGAGTATTTCGTGACCTTTACGGATGTGGCATCGCGTTATGGTTATGTGTCTCTTATGAAACATAAATTAGAAACTTTTAGAGTTTCGACACGAAGTAGACAACAGATCGGCTAAAGTATTAAACCATCATAGTAAGACCGAGATGGAAAATACTTAAGCAATAAGTTTCTCAAATACTTGAAAGAGTATAGTATTCTTTCAATAGGACTCCTCCCGGAACACGTCAGTTTGACGGTGTGTCCGAACGGAGAAACCGAATTTTATTGGACATGATAAGGTTAATCATGAGTCGCTCTGAGCTACCATTTTCCTTCAAAGGATAAGCATTTAACAGTGCAATAACTTATTTGAATAAGGTTTCATGAAAATCTGTTTGACAGATTTCATATTAGATATGAACAGAAAGAAACTGGTTTTCTCACTCCTGAAGATTTGGGATGCTGGGCATACGTTTGGATGATACCAAACTAGAACCCAAATTGGATAAGTGCCTAATTATAGGTTATCCTAGGGAAACCAAAGTATAGTACTTATAAAACTCACAAGAGAACATGTAATTGTTGCTCGCCATGCGGTTTTCCTAAGAGGAATACCGATATGCAGTGGTAAGTGAGAGGATAGTAAAACTCGATGAAAATCGGAGTATTACTATTCCAGGCACCGATTCTTTAATGGAACATAAACAGTTCATCAAGGATGAACCTGTACCAATAATCTTCGAATACACAAGGTAGGGGTTTCCTGATCTCACACCTCATAAAGTGTCAATCTTATTGAGAAAGACGGACTGACTACATATGAGGAAGATGATACAAGGTATCGACTCCCCATTATGGCAAAGTGCCATGAAGTCCGAAATGGATTCCATGTATACCGACTATGTTTAGAGACTAGTTGTTGTACCACAAGGCATTGTGCCTATTGGTACTATATAAGTCTTCAAGGAAGACATACATGGATGGCAACATACCAATGTACTAAGCTAGGCTTGTAGCGAAAAGGTATCGTTATCAACATTGTGTCGATTACAACGAAACATTTTACCTGTTTCCATGGATAAATCCATTTGGATAATGCTTGCTGATGCTGCATGTCTCATTCATGAAATATGGCAGCTGAACATCAAAATTGCTTTCCTTAAACAGAAACCTTTTTGGAGGATGTTTATAACATCCTGGCGGTTTTGTCGTACCAAAACTAGCAAATAAGATTTGCAGGTTATTCGATCCATGGATGGATTGAAGTAAGCATTGGGTTCTTGGAACTATCGTTTTGATGTAATCATAATGATGTATGATTTGATTTAAAACGAATATGATTCTTGTGTATATAAGGAGGTTAGTGGGAGCGCACTGACAATGATGTCCTAAATAATGATGATATGTCATTGCTTGGAAATGATATTCCCATATTACAATCGGTGAAAGCTTGGCTTTCATGAAAATTCTCCGTAGAATTCTTGGGAGAAACAACATTTATTCTAGGAATAAAGATCTACTGGGATATATTTAAATTTGTTAACACTCTCTGAGAACTCGTACATTGAAAAATGTACGTGACCTGGTGTCTCATACGCTTTGAGAATATGGAGTCACAAACAGGTCAATCCAGGTGATAGTCACTGGATTGATATTAAGAACATCCGTTAGTATCTTAGAGAACTAAGGATGATGTCTTAAACTATGGAGAAGAAGAACTTGAAGTGACTGGGATCACTGCTTAAGTTTCCTAACCGATAAAAACAACGGTACTATATAGTTTGAATAACGGAACAGTAAGCTGGAAATCTTCCAAGCAAGATACTGTTACCGATAACAACAAATGCGGGTTTTTTGGCTGCGGCTGAGCAGCAATAGAAGCCATTTGGGTCGATGATAAATCTAACTAGATTAGATATAGTTCTGTTAGCAGCTGAGCTAGGCGTCAGCACAGGCTAAAGAATTAATGGTCTCATCAACGATCCAGATATATACTTCGACTATTCATCTGATTCGTTCGGATCATACATCGTGGCGATGTGATGATCGAATAAATCGCATCAGACGATAATCACGCAAATCCGCTGACGAAAGCCTTTCCTCAGCAATTTGAGCGAATCGTACATAGTTCGGGTGTATGACACTCGAGTGACTGGCTATAGGCCAAGTAGGAGATTGTTGGACAATTATGACCCATAGCGTCACTATTTGTACAGATCATGGTGTTGTTGTACAAATTAACTATGTGACAAAGGAAATTGCTCTTTTATCATTTGTGATTAGATCACCAAAGATGTATATATGATAGAAGGTCCATATGATTAGTTCCTGGATTGAGATGATATGAGACAGTATCAATCCACGAAGGTTTAATCATTAAATATCCCTAGTCGTAGTATTATCGAGATTGGACATCAATAATGCAGAATAGACTAGTATTACACTTGTGCGCGTTGTGAGGGTATAACGACATAGTTCTCATATATTTGGGTATTGGGTACTCATGCAAGTGTAATAGGAGGTTGTGTTTTACCGATGGTACGAAAAACAGCTTCGCTTTGGATAGACCCCTCGGAATTCCATTGGTAGTATGACTACGTGGTCTATGGAAGTCCGAAATCAGGGTAGGTGAATTTGGTCTTAACCTGAGACTTGCACCGCTAATACTTGCGACAAGCAATATGCTTTGGTTTTGGTCGTCTAGGGCTTTAACCGGTTCTGAGTACGCCTCTGCTGGGTATATTGAGAATCGTAGTGTATTGGGTGTGATGTCAAGACGGAAGTATCATTCCAGTCATAGTGGAGATGATGTCACGTAGGATACGGAACTAGTACTCTTAAGTACTGCAGTCATCAGGATGATATGACTAGGTCATGTTCATCCGATTATAGAGACTAGTTACCAGACATCCGACATGTGCTTCGTACGGGGCAGACACAATTCCAGCCCGAGGCCTAGCACGTGACATCCGATACTGGATCGCCATACACGATACTACGTATACTACGTCTGACGTAGATTATATATTCCAGTAAGAATATTTCTGGAGAATTGGGTAGGCACAGTGCTTTGCTAGAAGCCAACCATGTCTTGTAAATCGGTAAGCACGTGGTACGAGGTACGCACGTATTCGGATAGTCCGATGAATGTATTTACTGCCAACATATCCAGGGATCTCTTGGGTCGCTTCCCAAAGATTCACCGATGACAGTTGACTTAAACTAGAATTAATCTGGGATTAATTTAGAAAGAGAAAATTAATCTGGGATTAATTGAGGCATTATTTAATCTGGGATTAAATGTGTTCGGAAGAGAGAGAACGTGATTAATTTGGAATTAATCGGTAAAATAAATTTATAATTAAATTTGATTTTTCTATTTAATTTATTCGTATGGGCTAAAATTAATATATCGGATATATTAATATGAATTGGATTTCATTACGAAATTAAAGTTGGACTTTTATACGAACGAACGAATTAATTTAGAATTAATTCGTAAACGACGTTCGTAATATTTGCGAGGCATCATTATTTAATTAAATTAGATTTAATTATTTAGTGACGAAAGTTCGTTTAATCGGATTAAACGGATCCGAGCCGCGGCAAATATTCGTAGAGACCTTTCTTTTGAATTTTGAATTCAAAAGAGTGTGGGGCCCACTTCACATGTGTGAAGTGGTAGTTGAGAGAGTAGTTAGCAATTATGTCCAAAACCACTTGCTTTTCAACTACATGGTTTTGGTTTTTTGGAAAACAAGACCCAACTACCAGTTTGGGTGAAAAGGGTAAAACCCTTTACCAAACCTAACTCTCTCACTTCTAACACAACATTTGGAACAAAGAAAACCCTAAGAACACCATTTTGGGCGTGAATGGATCTTTCTTTCTCTTTGATTTTGTGGCAAAATCAACAAGCTAGCACTTGTAGAAGTCTTCTAAGGTGATAGGGAAACCAACTCAAAGCTTGGAATCAACACAAAGGTTGGATCTTGGAGATCTTCATTCACAACTCAAAGCTTGGAATCAACAAGGAAGGATCTTGGAAACCAACTCAAAGCTTGGAATCAACTAAGGAAGGATCTTGGAGATCTTCTTCTCAAAATTTAAAAGCTCAAATCCATTCAATGTAAGTAATTCCGCAACTTATAATGAATTTATGAACACCTTTTCTTACTTATTAGATCATTGGCATGTTTCTAGGAACACTAACAGATTCATCACACATATATTTTCGTAGCATTCTGCTCTCGGCTTCAAACCATCCAACTGGGGATCTACACTTCCTACCATACAAAGCCTCGAATGGTGCCATTTGGATACTTGTCTAATAACTATTGTTATAGGCAAACTCTATAAGTGGAAAATATTGTCCCCAACTACCCTCAAAATCAATGACACAGGCCCGAAGATGTCTTCTCTTTCTAGTCTGTTATGTCTGGCTATCCATCTGAGGGTGGAAAGCTGTACTAAAGCGTAGCTGGGAACTCAAATCTTCCTGAAATGATTGCCAAAACTTTGATGTAAACTGAGAACCTCGACATAGATTATTGAAATAGGTACTCTATACAACGACATTATCTCATCCAGATACAGTTGGCATATTGACTTGCTGAGTAGATGTTTCTTACTGGAATGAAATGCGCAGATTTAGTCAATATATCCACAATAATCCATATAGAATCATACCCCTTTGAAGTACGAGGAAGCCCAACCATAAAATCCATAGTAATCTTTTCCTATTCCCACTCCGGAACGTCCAAACTTTGAAGTTTCTTTGCTGGTCTCTGGTGTTCCGCTTTAACCTACTGACCAGTAAGGCATTTAGTAACAAATTCTACTACATCTTTTTTCATACCATACCACCACCAACAAAAATTCTTAGGTCATGATACATCTTGTGATCCCGGGATGCATAGTATAAGATGAAGTGTGAGCCTTTTCTAACAACGAACGTCTCAACTCCTGAACTGACACTACAAGAAAACTGGAAAATAGAGACGAAAATATCTGTCTCTAATCCGTCGCTAATGTCTATTTACGACGGAACAGAAACGGAAAAATTTCGTCTCTGTTCTCTTGGTCACAAAAAATATAGCGACGGAAAAATAATTCCGTCGCTAAATTTGCGACGGAATTCATTCCGTCTCTAATTAGAAACGGAAAATTCCGTCGCCAATTTAGAGACGGATTAATATGTCCGTCTCCATTCCGTCTCTATATAGAGACGATATAAAGACGGAATATTCCGTCGCTGTATAGCGACGGAATATTCCGTCGCCATTTAAAATAGAGACGAAATATTCCGTCGCCATTTAAAATAGAGACGGAATATTCCGTTGCTATATTATTTTTTAAATTCTTAAAGAAATTGAATTTATTTTAAACAATATTATTAATATTAGAGTAAAATTAGAAAATAAATATATTAATTACTTAATTATATAAAAAAACCAACAATAGTAAAATAAAAATTTTATTACATAAATGTTATGTGTAAAAAAGTACAACATAAAATAAATATATAAGTTAATTCTCCTTATCTCTATGCTCACAATTAGTCAGAGGATCATGTGGACCTGAAGAGGAAGGCTGTGAACTCAGTCTCTCATCATCTGAAAATATCGCTCCATATCTGCCATCTTCTGTTGGAG
>SKCR01024645.1:0-20001 GCA_019454045.1 Zanthoxylum bungeanum
TCAGGTTCTCAGACACTACATGAGACGAACCAGGAGCTTTGAACTTCGACTGCTTGACCCAGAGATTGAAAAAACCATCAGACAGTTGAGAAGGGAAAGGCGAGAAGGCCAAGAAGCAATCATTAACATGGAACCTGAACCTTTGAACGTTGCACCACCGATTCTCATTCGAGACAGAACCATTCCGGTGGTTGATGGACTCATTTCTTGTATTGTACTTCCTCTCTTACCAGCAAATGCGGGTGACATCAAAACATGCATTCAGACGATTCAGCAGTCAGTACAGTTTGGGGGAAATACAACTGAAGATCATAATGCCCACATCAGCAACTTCCTGGAAGTTTGCGGTACTTTCAATTACAACCGAGTAGCTAAAGAAGCATTGAGACTGTGGGTTTTTCCATATTCCCTGAAAGACAGAGCTAAAGCTTGGCTACATTCGTTACCAGCAGGTTCCATCACAACTTGGAACACTCTAGCCACCAAATTCCTTGCAAAGTACTTTCCACCAACCAGAACTGCAAAGTTGAGGAATGACATCACATCCTTCGTGCAACAAGATTCAGAATCCCTTTGTGAAGCTTGGGAAAGATTCAAAGATTTACTCCGGAAATGTCCCCATCATGAGATCGCAAAGTGGTTACAAGTCCATACCTTCTACAATGGACTTTCTGGAATAATGAGACTCACAATTGATGCTGCTGCTGGAGGAGCTTTGATGGAAAAAAGAGAAGATCAGACATGGGAATTAATTGAAGAAATGGCCAACAACAATTCTTTATGGCCAACAGAAAGGAGCATGATCCAAAGAATTGCAGGAATTTATGAAGTTTGAGCCAACACAGCACTGAATTCCAAGCTGGATGTGATTTGCAAAAATCTGGAAATTCTTAACATGAAAGTTAATGGTGGATCCACAAGTTCACCATTTGGAGGAGTATCTGAGTCAGAATCTTACAACCAACAAGAAGAGACAGTGAACTATGTCAACAATTTCAACAGATAGTGGAACAATCCATATTCCAACACCTATAACCCAGGGTGGAGGAATCACCCCAATTTCGCATGGAGCAACAATTCAGGGCAAAAGAACTACCCACCACCTAGATTCCAACAACCAAATAAAAGCCAGGAGCAGGAAAAAGAACCGGGAATAATAGAAGTGATGGCCCAGTTGATGAAGCAAGAAGCAAAATACGATGCTTTAACAGTTATGGTTCAAAATCAAGTAGCATTGAATCAAAGCCATTCAGCCTCTATTAAAGCACTGGAAAATCAAATGGGACAACTGGCCAATGCTCAGAGTTACAGACCACCAGGAAATCTTCCCAGCAACACAGAACAAAATCCAAGGAACCGAGAGAAGGAGCAATGTCAAGCCATTACTTTGAAAAGCGGTACTGAAATCAACAAAGATGTTGGAATCAAGGCAACCATTGAAGAAGTTCCAAAAGAAGCAAAGGAAAAGATCAAGAAAGAATCACTTTACCTCCACTTTTTCCTCAACGACTCCAGAAAAACAAATTGGATAAACAGTTTGCTCGATTCTTGGAGGTGTTCAAAAAGCTGCATATCAACATCTCATTTGCAGAAGCCTTGGAAGAAATACCCAGCTATGTTAAATTCATGAAAGATATTCTTTCACGAAAACAAAGATTGGGAGATTACGAGACTGTAGAATTGACGGAAGAATGCAGCACCATCATTCAGAGGAAACTTCCCCCAAAGTTGAAAGATCCTGGCAGTTTTATTGTACCATGCACCATTGGAGAACATTATATCGGTAAGACTTTATGTGATTTGGGTGCAAGTGTTAATTTAATGCCTTTTTCTATTTACAGGAAACTGTAAATTGGAGAAACAATGCCTACCTTAGTCTCTCTGCAACTTGCTGATCGAACGCTCGCATTTCCGAGAGGTGTAGTTGAAGATGTGTTGGTCAAAGTTGACAAACTCATTCTCTCAGCAGATTTTATTATCCTTGACATGGAAGAAGACAAAGATGTACATATCATCCTTGGGAGACCATTCTTGGCTACAGATCGAACCATTATTGATGTACAAAAAAGAGAACTAACCATGAGGTTACAGGACCAAGAAGTAACATTCAATGTTTTTAAAGCCATGAATTTCCCGAATGACGAGAAGGAGGAATGTTTCAGACTTGAAGTGATAAATAGTACCATCCAGACTTGCGATGCAATGCAAAGTTCTACTGAAAAACTGTCTGTGAAGCCTGAAGATAAAGCGTACTGCGTACTGAAGAAGCATATTCTTGCACTACAAGCAACAGAAGAGAAACAGTTCCATCAGCTCAATTAATTGGAGGAATTTCACATTCAGCCTTTTGAGAATGCCAAACTGTACAAAGAAAAGGCCAGGAAGAAACATGATGAGAAGTTAGTGCGCATACAACTGGAACCAGGGCAGAAGGTACTGTTAAACAAATCAAGGGTGAAACTCTTCCCATGGAAGCCAAAATCAAAGTGGTCAGGTCCATTCCTAATCACCAAGGTTTTACCAGATAGAGCCATTGAGTTACATGATCCTGACTCCAACAAAACATTCAAGGTGAAAAACAAGCGTGTCAAGCACTACTGGGGAGAATCATTTGAGCGACAAAAAGAAAGTGTCACACTTTCATATCCAGCCTAATGTTCGGGAAATCATGTCTAGCTGACGACATTAAACTTAGCGCTAGCTGGGAGGCAACCCAAGCAATTTATGTATATATTATGATGTGGTGTGTTTTAATTTTTGTGTGTTTAGTTTTTACAGGTTAAGACGCATTTCAGGATGGAAGAAGCTCTCGCAAATCTTCACAAGCAATTTCCTTCTCTCCCTCAAAATTCTCTGATAAAGGTCTACAAAGCTCGCATGGAACGAATGAGACTTCTGACGATCCATGGTATTCCTAATGACATTCGTTGGGTAATCGAAGCACGGGTCCGATTAGCATGTGAGTATTGTAATTCTTGTAATTCTTATTTGCCTGGTTTTAGAAGAAGCACCTATGCAAAGAAACGTAGAGCTAAGCAAATGGGTGTTTGTTACAAATGTGCACGCTGGAATTGCAATACTCGTTGTCGTTTTTTAGGAATGGTATCTGATAATCGCGAAGATAAAATTAAATTCATTAGGGATGGCTTGAGTAAGGAGTCTTTAGATGATATATCTTCGACTTTTGAGACGCATCCCAGTGGATATGTCCATATAGCCATTCATAAAATACATACACAATTCCGAAAAGAAAGACAACAGATAAGTCTCGGGAATCTGACTCTAAAAGACCATGTTTGCCAATTTATAAGAAAATTGGATGGGAAGCTTGTCCCTGACGCATAGACGTCATTCAAGCCGTTACATTATTGTAAATATTATATCTCTTTGTCTTTTCTTAATAATTGTGATTTATTTTGTTATTTTCTCCGACAGGATCCAGACTACTTTTTGACCTTTCACGATTTACTATTTTGCCACTAATCGTCCTTTGGAAGATATTTGTGCTATTATTACTCACCCTTTTCAGGTTCTATAAATTCAACTCATCATTGCACTCTTGAAAGCATCCAGAGCTGAAAAAAGAAACACAAAAATATGGAAGCCACTTCAAGAAGACGAGTTGTAAAAATTTATGTGTTTTGTGGTACTAGTGTTTGTGTTAAACCAGAATATGGAGCAGCAGCACAAGAATTGGGTCGAGTCATTGTTGTAAGGAATATGCACTTAGTATATGGTGGTGGCAATCTTGGACTAATGGGGATCGTTTCAAAGGCTGTACAAGATGGAGGCAGCCAAGTTCTGGGAATCATCTCAAAACTCTTGGTAGAGGCGAATCTTATTGGATCATCAAACAGCGAAGAACTAATTGTGTCAGGTATGTCTGAACGACTGATAGAAATGATTAACCGTGCGATGCTTTTATTGCTTTGCCAGGTGGCTTGGGCACAATAGAGGAAATTTTTACAGTGTTATCTTGGGCAAACCTGAACATACACCAGAAACCACTTGGACTGTTTAACATTGAAGGATTCTATGATTTTCTATGTGTGTTTCTTGATGATGCCGAAGAAATGGGTTCGTGTCAAAACCTGTAAAAAACTTCTCTTTACTGTCAGAACTGCATCGGATTTAATTGATCAAATCTTAGCCTTTGAACCACAAATGGACCCCATTATTTCCAAGATAAACTGGTCCGATGATGATCGTGGTAAGAGGCGTCGGATAAATCTGGATCTTAACCTGTAATTTTTCACTTAGATGTAGAATTTCAGCTAACCAGGTACGGTTTTCTAATCTCTTCTTCTACTATTTAAGACATTGGGGACAATGTCTCATTTAGGTTTGGGGGAAGAGAATAGTTTATTTGTATCTTATTTTTATTGTTTTATTTTTAGTCTAAAATTTTTCGAAAAATACAAAAAAATTTCAAAAATCACAAAAAATATTTTGTGTTTTTGTGTTTTTATTTGATTAATCAGACGAAATTGGTGTGAGGTATCTGTGTAAGGAATTTTCATTCCTGGGACGTATCTCAACATATTTCGGAACAAGTTAATTTTTATTTATTTCATTTTAAATTATTTAATTTGTGAATTCTCCATAATACTGACTAAAATGAATCTTCATATGCTCAGTTGACAAGTATTATCAGCATACATGGTAACATACAGACATGAACTGTAATTGAAAAGTTTGTAATATTCAGTGCTCTAGTATAATTTGAGGAAGCATCTTAAAAAAAACGATGGGATAAAAAAAAAAGAAAAAAATGTATAAAAAAAACGTATGAGATCTAAGTTATTAAGTTTGTAAGGGTGTTTTAACACCTAGTGCCCTAAAACCAACTGGTTTGGGAGTCACTGACCTAAAGCTCGTTACATGGATCGAAGATGTTGCCAAAAATATATATATCTGAAGTCTGAGTAATTAAGTCCGTAGGGGTGTCTTAACACGTAGTGCCCTAAAGCCAACTGGTTTGGGAGTCATTGACCCAAAACTCGCTACATAAATGGATGATATTGTATATAAATAAAAAAAAATCAAAAATCAAAGAAAAAAACAGAAAAGTCCGAAAATTATTCCATTGCTTAAAAAAAAGTGTGAAATCTGATATAACTTTAGGACAAAAATATTACTTTCTTCTCAACTGTACTTGTGACTATTGTGGGCAAAAATGAGTTGATTAATATTTTGTTGACTGTGTATATGGAGAATGGTAAAAATAATCGGAGAATTTACTTATTCGGTAATTTAGAATGAAACAAAACAACTATTGACTTGGAGTAGAAGTTTCACATGTTTAGTCACTAACTTTTTTATTCTCTTTTCTCTTGTCTTTTTTTGTTTTTGTGTGCATTAGTTTTACTATCTTTTTACTTTTATAAGATGTTTGTGGGTATCGTCGCTGTAAACCCTCACGAGACTACAACTCGTCCACTAGGGACACCTAGGGGTTTAAAGGCTTGTTGCATACGCTAAATGCAACCGTGATCCCTACGAAAGTGGCTTAGTTTAATTTTAATTATTTCTTGTATTTTATTTTGTTTTTTTGCTCGAGGACTAGCAAAATGTTAGGTTTGGGGGTGTGATGAGCGGAAAATATATCAATATTTACCGCCCCTTTTACTTAAAATTTTGTTTAGTTTCTCGGGTTTGATGAACGTTTTGATATGTTTTAATTTATTTTGCAGATAAAATAATATTGAGACTCAATGAAATCATTTAGGATGAAATGTGGGTCAAATAAGGGCAAATATTGGACTTGACATATTAATTTTGGAGATTGTAAACTTGAAAGGGTGTTTTAACGAAGTGCAGTTTTGGAAATTCTAATTTTGCGCATCTGTCGTATTTTGGGTATAACTTTTTACTCCGATATCGGATTGAGCTGATTCAAGTTCCAGATTAAAGAAGACTCAAAGATCTACAACCTGGAAGAACAAAATAATTTCGAATTCTGAAGATTCATGACCAAAATTGATGAAACATCTAGAAGTGTGTTATGCGTAATTATTAAAGTCTTTTTCAAAGCAAAAAAATAAATAAAAAATAAAAAATAAAAATAGTAAAACTCCCACCAAACATGATAGAAATTAGTGGAGCAATTAATAATGGATTTGCTGGAGCAATTAGTGGAGCATTTAATAATAGATTTGATGGATGATTTGATGGAGGTAAAATTTTGCCTATAAATACCAAGCCAATTCATTTGTAAATTCATACTTTCTTCTAAGGAATTCTTTAAGAATACTAAGAAGATTGTATCTTGTTTGTTTATTTACAGCTTTCAGTAATTAATTTCCGCTTTCGCACTTTCTTTTCTTTACTTTTCGGTTTTTACTTTCCGTAATTTACTTTTACGAACAGTATTTTTCTTTCTTTAATTTTTAGTTTTTACTTTTCAGTAATGAGGAGGTAACTCTCATTTGCTAGGGTAATAGATAAAAATTTTATTACTAATATTTAGATTAATCTCCCTTAATTAAAATATATAAACTAGTTAAAACCTGACTTAACGAGGATACCGCCATATTGGTCGGTTGGTAATTATTTAAATTGATTTTAACCTGACTAAACTAGATACCGCCTGATTGGTCGGTTGGTAATTAATTATTAATTTGAATTAATATGGATACTGCCTATATGGCTGGTTGGTAATTATCATGCAAAGTTAATATATTATATTAAGGGAGATATCTAAAATAGAAGTAATAAAAGTGGATCCTTTTACCTCAGTATTTTCTTTTATTGTACTTTTACTTTATTTACTTTACAGCAATTTACTTTCAGCATTTACTTTTTAGCAATTTACTTTCAGCAATTTACTTTCAGCATTTAGTTTTCAGTAATTTACTTTCAGCATTTACTTTTCAGCATTTAATTTTCAATATTTAATTTCAGCATTTACTTTCCGTCATTTACTTTTCAGCAATTTACTTTTCAGCATTTTACTTTATGTCTTTTATTTTATTTAAGTTTTTACTACCCGTAAATATGTGTCATAACTAAGCCAGTTATCTGGGGTTGTGATGAAGTCCAATATCACCGTTTATAAGGGGTTAAATTACGGTTTGGGTAATATAAAAGTTTATTTATTGAGCCTTAGTCTTAATGCATCTTGTTAACTGGCCATTAATAAGATTGATTCGGTAAACTTAAAATGAACTTGGAAAAAGGATTTTAGGTTTAAGACCTTAGACTTAATAGCCAACGATCTTCCTTGAGGATAGATAACCATTTAATAGATTTCCTTACAGGATAGGAATATACCTGTCGGGCGGGGGTAGCCATAATTGAAACTTAATCTTAATGAATTCAGATAACTTGGTTAACATAGGAATATGATTAATTGGGTTATACTAGGTATTTTTATTTGACCATCGGAAGAGGTTTTTACATAATTTCATTTTTCAGGTTAATAAACCAATATATTACACAAATGTAAAATAACCACTTCATCTTTTAAAAAGATATTGGAAGGATTCACAACCCTGGATAGTTTTATAATTTTGAATTTTCTTCAATCTATTTTCAAGCAATTTTATTTACTTGTTTTAAGTTTTAAAGTCACCACCCAATCAAACAACCAATCAATTAGATACTTGTAAACATTTAACTTCATAAATTAATAACAAAAGGTTTTAAGTCCTCGTGGGATCGATACTTTTATACTACTTGAACGATACGTGCGCTTGCGTTATACGTGTGTGATTACGCGCCGGTCATGAGTCCGAACCCAATGAGGTGCTAATTTTTGGAGGTTTTATTTCCTTCCACTACTCATTTTTTGTAACTTCCGTAACTTTTCAGGTAGTGCCTCCCTACGAGGCTCATCATCGGGCTGATGCAAAAATACAATGTCTACAATATTGATGGTGGTTTTTCACCCTAAGGTAGTCCAAATACCGAGGATGGGTAGAATTAGGTTTGTACTTGGCCAATAGAGGATGATGAAGGTCCAAGTACCTAGAGAGAATGAAGTCAGACAGAAAAGAACGACCTTACTATACAGAGGAGTTCTCCCGATGGCAGAACCAGCTGATGACAAAGCAAGTTAGGATACCAACCCGACCAAAAGAAGAAATATTGGATTTGGTAGCATTTGAATATTTTTGGAAGCCGACCCGATGTGGTCATTATTTGTGAGCACGACCTGGTTAAAGAAGTTAGCAAATCTAATCAAGCTTCATTCACCCCGGTATACCGATTTGAGGAACGGAGCTGGGATCACAGAGTCTACTTGAAGTTATGTGATGTATGCCATAATTTAAAGGATAAGATCTTAGAAGACTAATGATGATTGTGGGAAAAATAATGGTTCTCATTGGAAGTAGCCCTTGCCAGCCGCCATAGGGCGGTGCAGTGGCAGGAAATTGCCAAAGCAGAGGCCAGTGCAGTGACAGTAAAATGGGCTAGTCTGATTGGCCGAATTATGGGTAGTTGAGGAGAGTTGTGATGGCAATGATGATAAAGTAACATGAGCTGACATCATAGGCGGAGGAATAGTGAATTTGGAAGCATATATAAAGGGGTTGAAGTTTCAGATTCAATGAGAGTTCTTTGGATAACAATTTTGACATCCTAAAACTTATAAAAGAGCTAAGAGCTTCTAAACTAGTGATAGAGAGAGAAAAGTCGGTCGGTTACTTGACTAAGTGAGTGAATTTCACTGGACTTGTGTAAGACTCGGGGTGTTGTTTTCTCTTTATAAGCAAACCACCCCACTTGTAGCTCGGGTCGATAACTCCTTATTTCTGTTATTTATCTATCTGATTGTTAAGTTAGTTTTAGTTCCATACTAACCAAAAAAATTCACATAACAACATCTGAAAGTGTCAACACTTAGCAACTAAAAGGTTGCTTTCACATGAAAAATGAGAAATGACTGATGATACATAATGGATAAAAGAAAAATAGATGCAAGTATGCACATGATATGCATATATTTACACAAAAATAAAAAAATTTCGTCAAGGGTGTCGTTAGATGAAACAAAGTTTGGAAATGACATTTGTGAGAATTTGTGAAGAAATGTGTATTAACATATGCTTAATTAGAACTTACAAATGAGAGGCCTTTATATAGGCATTATACAACTAACATAATAAATACACAACTACTATATTAAACACAACTATCAACTACACTCTACACAACTATCAACTACACAACACATAACTACTAACAACACAACACACAACTAACATCCCCCCTCAAATTCAAGGTGGTTTAGACAAAACCAAATTGAGTTTGGAAACAAGTGTAGTGTAACGTCCCGGAAGAAAGGATTTGGTGAAGACATCAGCTAGCTGATCAGTGGATTTGAGATACTTCAAGGAAATATTGCCACAAGCAATGTGTTGGCGAATGAAATGACAATCGATCTCAATGTGTTTGGTGCGCTCATGAAAAACATCATTATGTGTTATTTCAATATCACTTTTGTTGTCGCAGTAAAGAGTGAGAGATGATGGTTGAGGGACTTTCATATCTTCTAGAAGCCAACGTAACCATAGAAGTTTAGCTGTAGTAGCAGCAACAGATCTATATTCAGCATTAGTACTTGAGCGGGCAACCAATGTCTGTTTCTTACTGCGCCAAGAAATAAGTGAGTCACCAAGAAAAATGCAGTAACCTGTAGTTGATCGGCAATCAGTAGGGTCTCTTGCCCAGTCAGAATCAAAATAGGCTCGAAGAACCAATGATGAAGTAGCAGAAAAATGGAGATCAGTAAAGAGAGTTCCATTAAGAAAACAAAGAATGTGAAGCACTGCAGCATAATGAGTAGAATGGGGAGCTGTCATGAACTGGCTGATAATATGAACTGCATAAGAAATGTCTGGTCGAGAGACTGTAAGATAAATGAGGCTTCCAACCAATTGTCTGTAGAGAGTATGATCATCAAAAGGAGTGTTATCTTCATCTATAGGTGTAAGACAAATATTATACTCAATTGAAGTTGGAACCGACTTGCTATCTGTAAGGCAGCTCAAGAAAGAATATCAGAGGCATACTTGGCTTGCGAGAGATGATAACCATCATGACCGGCGTAAACACACACGTATAACGCAAGCGCACGTATCGTTCAAGTAGTACAAAAATATCGATCCCACGAGGACTTAATATCTAATCTATTAATTTTATGAGGTCAAATGATTACTAATATCTAACAAGTTGATTGATTGATTTGAAATGGTGACGATTATAAATTTAAAAACAAGTAAATAAAATTGTCGAAAATAGGTTTTAAGAAAATTCAATATTAAAAACTATCTAGGGTTGTGATTTCTTCCAATATCATTTTAAAGATGAAGTGGTTATCTTAAAGTTGGGTAATATATTGATTTATTAACCTGGAACACTAAATTATGTATAAGCCTCTGTCGATGGTCAGACACAAATACCCAGTTTAACCCAATTGAACCATATGTCTATGTCAACCAAATTATATGGATTCATTAAGTTTAAGTTCCAATTATGGCTACCCCCGCCCGACAGGTATATTCCTATCCTGTAAGGAAATCTATTAAAGGGTTATCTATCCTCAAGGAAGATCGTGGGCTATTGAGTCTAAGGCTGAAACCTAAAATCCCTATGTCTAGTTCATTTTAGATTTACCAGATCAATTTTATTAATGGCCAGTTAATGAAAAAGCATTAAGTTTAAGACTCAATAAATAAATAAATCTTTATATTACCCAAGCTATAATCTAACCCTTATAAAACGGTGATATTGGATTTCATCACAACCCCAGATAACTAATTTAGTTACAACACATAACTAGGGCTAGTAAAAATAAAAGACATAAAGTAAAAATGCGGTAAAGTAAATACTGAAAAGTAAATTACAATAAATAAAATGCTAAGGTAAAAGGAATTACTTTTACTACTACTAATTTAGATATCTCCCATAAAATAATATATAAACTTGTGATTCTTTTTCCAACCAGCCATATAGGCGGTAACCTGATTAAGTCAAATTAAGTCCAACCAGCCATAAAGGCGGAACCAAAATTAAATTACCAACCGACCAATCTGGCGGTATCCTTTATTAGTCAGGTTTAAATCAGATTAAAATGAATTACCAACCGACCAATCTGGCGGTATCCTTTTTAAGTCAATATTTTAAATAGTGAATATATTTTTATTAAGGGAGATTAATCTAAATAGTAACAGTAAAAGAATTACCTTTCACCCTAGCTGGGGGAGTTACCTCCTCATGGTAAATAATAAAAACTGTAAAAAGTAAAAAGTAAAAATTAAATTACTATATTAACAAAACGTAATTAAAATTAATTACAAAACTAAAAAACTAAAAAACTAAAAATTAAAAGAAAGTAGAGAGATAAACTCTCTCTTTAGAAAGATTATAAGAGAGAGAGTGGTGCATTCAATTCTGAAATCTCGAGCTCAATTTATAGGCCTCGGTAGGCTTCCAGCGTCGCGACGCCAGGGACCTCAGCGTCGCTACGCCAGCTTTTGTCGACGTGGCACGCTCTGGTTCGCTGGTTTGAAGATTCTGGATAAGCTGATAAGGTGACACGTGGCGCGGTGGTTGGGCTTCAATTATTGTGACACGTGGCGGCTTCTGATTGGTCGCTGAGATTCTTATCCGCCACGTGTCAGATAAGGATTAGATACTCAATTATTGATGCTGACGTGGCGATGACGTGGCGGTGACGTGGCGACGACGTGGAGACACGTGGGAAAGAGACTGTCGGCACCGTAGAATTGCGACACGTGTCACTTCCTGATTGGCCGATGATGATGTGGCACGACACGTGGCAATTTTGACTTGTTGACTTGCTGACGTGGCTGATGACATGGAGACATGTAGGATGACATGTGGCACACGTGGCGATGATGACTGTCGGCACTGTAGGATGCTGACACGTGGCACGGCGCATGTTAGCAGATCTGCTATGATGGTGACACGTGGCACGGCGCATTTTAGCAAAGTCAAACTTTTCTCAGATTCTGATTTGTGGACCCGGTGCACGTTAGCACTGTTCGGCGTATGTAGACGTCGCGATGCGGAAGGCTTGGCGTCGCGACGCGCTAAAGACCAAAATATCCCTATTGACGCATTTTTGTCCGTTTTTGCCCCAAATTGCCTCCAATGCTTTCCAAACTTTATTTATCTGTAAAATAACACAAAATACATCAAAACGTTCACAAAACTCGAGAAACTATACAAAATATTAGGTTAAATGAGTGGGAAATAGTGATAGATTTACCACTCATCACACCCCCAAACCTAACATTTTGCTAGTCCTCGAGCAAAACATAGAGTAAAATAACATAAATAAATTAACTAAGCCACTTTCGTATGGATCACAGTTGCATTTAGCGTATGCAACAAGCCTTTAAACCCCTAGGTGTCCCTAGTGGACGAGTTGTAGTCTCGTGAGGGTTTACAGCAATGATACCCACGAACATTTTTACAAAAGTAAAAAGGTAATAAAACTAATGCACACAAAAGCAAAAAGACAAGCGAAAAGAGAATAAAGATGTTAGTGACTAATCAGGTGACACTTCTACTCCAAGTTACTAGTTGTTTTGTTTTATTCTAAATTACTGAATAAGTAAATTCTCCGATTATATTTACCATTCTCCATATACACAGCCAACAAAATATTAATCAACTCATTTTTACCCACAACAGTCATAAGTGCAGTTGAGAAGAAAGTAATATTTTTGTCCTAAAGTTCTATCAGATTTCACACCTTTTTGCAGCAATGGAATAATTTTTCTCATTTTTCTGATTTTTTCTGTTTTTTTTTTTTTTATTTATTTTACAATCATCCATCTATGTAACGAGTGTTGGGTCGGTGACTCAAACCAGATGGTTTTAGGGCACCAGGTGTTAAGACACCCCTACGGACTTAATTACCCAGCTTCAGATATATATATTTTTGCAGCATCTTTGATCCATGTAACGAGCTTTGGGCCAGTGACTCCCAAACCAGTTGGTTTTAGGGCACTAGGTGTTAAAACACCCTTACAGACTTAATAACTCGGATCTCAGACGTTTTTTTTTTTTTTTTTTTTTACTACTCATTGCTTTTTTTTAAGATGCTTCCTCCAATTAAACTAGAGCACTGAATATTACAAACTTTTCAATTTAGCTCATGTCCGTATGTTACTATATATGTTGATAATATTGCAACATGATACAAATGAAGATCCATTAGTTTAGTAGATTAATTCACAAATTAAATAATTCAAAATGAAATAAACAAAAATTAACTTGTTTCGAAATAGGTTTGAGATACGTCTCAGGAGTGGAAACTCCTTACTAATCTATCTCTTACCAATTTCACCACTTTTAGTCAAAATAAAAACACAAAAACGCAAAATATTTTTGTAGTTTTTGAAAATTTTTCAATTTTTTTTGTATTTTTCGAAAAAATTTGGACTAAAAATAAAAACAACACACAAACTAAAAACAAAGTACTGATCAACTAATTCCCTCCCCCAAACCTAAATGAGACATTGTCCCTAATGTCTTAAACAGTAGAAGAAGAGTTTAGAAAATAATACCTGGTTAGCTGAAAATCTACAGGAAATTAAAGGTTAAGATCCAGATTAATTCGACGCCTCTTACCACGATCGTCCTCAGACCAATTTATCTTTGAAAGGATAGGGTCAACTTGTGGTTCATAGGCTATGAGTTGGTCTATTAGATATGGAGCAGTTCTGGCAGTGAATAGGAGTTCTTTCAAAGGTTTTGACACGAACCCATTTCTTCGAGCATCATCGAGAAACACACAAAGAAAATCATAAAATCCATCAACGTTGAGCAGTCCAAGCGGTTTCTGGTGTATGTTCAGGTTCGCCCAAGATAATACTATAAATATTTCCTCCAATGTACCCAAGCCACCTGGCAAAGCGATAAAAGCATCAGCACGGTTAATCATTTCTACCAGTCGTTCAGACATACCTGACACGATCAGTTCCTCTCCGTTTGATGATCCAATAAGATTTGCCTCTGCCAAGGGTTTTGGGATGATTCCCAAAACATGACTGCCTCCTCCTCTACAGCCTTTGAAACGATCTCCATAAGTTCAAGATTGCCTCCACCATATATTAAGTGCATATTCCTTGCAGCTAAGACTCGACCCAATTCCTGTGCTGCTTCTATGTATTGTGGTTTAGTACCAACACTACTACTACGCAAAACACACACAGATGTTTTCAACTCGTCTTCTTGAAGTGGCTTCCATTTTTTATGTATTCTTTCTCAACTCGGATGCCTTCAAAAGTGCAATGACGGGCTGAATTTATAGTACCTGAAAAGGGTGAGTAAAAATAGCACAAGTATCTTCCAAAGGACGATTAGTAGCAAAATAGTAAAATAGATCGTGATAGTCAAAAAGGTCTGGATCTTGTCGGAGAAAATAAAAGAAAACAACAAAAAAAATCAAAATTATTAGGAAAAGACAAAGAGATATAATATGTACAAGAATTTACAGTTTGATTACGTCTATGCGTCAGGGACAAGTTTCCCATCCAATTTTCTTATAAATTGGCAAACAGGGTCTTTTTGAGTCAGATTCCCAAGACTTAACTGTTGTCTTTCTTTTTGAAATTGTGTATGTAATCTGCGAATGGCTATGTGAACATATCCACTGGGATGCGTCTCAAGAGTTAAAGATATCTCATCTAAAGACTCCTTACTCAAGCCATCCCTAATGAATTTAATTTTGTCTTCGCGATTATCAGACACCATTCCTAAATAACGACAACGAGTGTTGCAATTAAATCGTGCACATTTGAAACAAACACCCATTTGCTTAGCTCTACGTTTCTTTATATAGGTGCTTCTTCCAAAACCAGGCAGATGTGAAATAAAAGAGTCAGAAGACTCACCTGCCAATCGGACTCGTGCTTCAATTACCCAACGAATATCATTAGGAATACCATGGATTATCAATAACCTCATCCGTTCCAAGCGAGCTTTGTATACTTTCATCAGAGATTTTTGAGGGAGGGAAGGAAATTGCTTGCGAAGATTTGCGAAAGCATCTTCCATTTTGAAATGACTAAACCTGCAAAAATTAAACACACAAAAATAAAACACACCAAATCACAATATATACACAAATTGCATGGGTTGCCTCCCTGCTAGCGCTAAGTTTAAAGTCGTCAGCCAGACTTGACTTCTCGAACGTTAAGCTGGATCTGAAAGTGTAACACTTTATTTTTGTCGCTCAAATGATTCTCCCCAGTAGTGCTTGACACGCTTGTTTTTAACCTTGAAAGTTTTGTTAGCGTCAGGATCATGTATCTCAACGGCTCTATTTGGTAAAACTTTGGTGATCACAAATGGACCTGACCACCGTGATTTTGGCTTCCATGGGAAGAATTTCACCCTTGATTTGTTTAACAGTACCTTATGCCCTGGTTCCAGTTGTATGCGCACTAACTTCTCATCATGTCTTTTCTTGCCCTTTTCTTTGTACAATTTAGCATCCTCAAAAGGCTGATTGTGAAATTCCTCTAATTCGTTGAGCTGGTGGAACTTTTTCTCTTCTGTTGCTTGTAGAGCAAGAATTGGCTCTTTCAGTACGCAGTGCGCTTTATCTTCAGGCTCCACAGGTAATTGACATGCTTTAAGTTTGTCAGTAGAACTTTTTCTTTCATCAGAGTTCTGAACGGTACTGTGTATCACATCAAGTCTGAAACATTCCTCCTTCTTTTCATCATCTGGGAAATTCATGGCTTTGAAAACATTGAATGTTACTTCTTGGTCTTGTACCCTCATGGTTAATTCTCCTTTTTGTACATCAATAATGGTTCGACCTGTAGCCAAGAATGGTCTCCCAAGGATGATTGGCACGTCTGCGTCTTCCTCCATATCAAGGACAATAAAATCTGCTGGGAAAATGAATTTGTCAACCTTGACCAGCACATCTTCAACTACACCTCTCGGAAATATTAGCGTTCTATCAGCAAGTTGCAGTGAGACTGAAGTTGGCATTGTTTCTCCAATCTGTAATTTCCTGAAAATAGAGAAAGGCATCAAGTTAACACTCGCACCTAAATCACACAAAGCCTTACCAAAGTTATGTTCTCCTATGACGCAAGGAACAGTGAAACTGCCAGGATCTTTCAACTTTGGGGGAAGTTTCCTCTGAATAATTGCACTGCATTCTTCTGTTAATGTTACTGTCTCGTAATCTCCCAATCTCCGTTTTCATGAAAGAATATCTTTCATGAATTTGGCATAGGTGGGCATTTGTTCCAACGCTTCTGCAAATGGAATGTTGATATGCAGCTTTTTGAAGATCTCCAGGAACCGGGAAAATTGCTTGTCCAATTTGTTCTTCTGAAGACGTTGAGGAAAAGGTGGAGGTGGAGTGATCTGTTCTTTTTCCTTTGCTTCTTTTTCCTCCATCTGTTGCTTTGTTTCTTTTGGAACTTCCTCAGCAGTTGAATTGACTCCAACATCTTTGTTGATTTCAGTACCGCTTTTTAACATGATGGCATGACATTGCTCCTTCCCCATGTTCCTTGGATTTGGCTCTGTGTTGCTAGGAAGGGTACCTGGCGGTCTGTAACTCTGAGCATTTGTCAGTTGTCCAATTTGATTCTCCAGTGCTTTAATAGAAGCAGATTGACTTTGAATTAATGCTGCTTGGGATTGAAACATAGCATCATATCTTGCTGCGTGAGAGTCGTGTTTTGCTTCTATCTTTTTCAAGGGGTCAACACTTCTGTTATTCCTGGTTCATTTGCTTGCTCCTGGCTTTTGTTCTGTTGCTGGAATTCAGGTGGATAGTTCTGCTGATGGCCTGAATTGTTGCTCCATGAAAAATTGGGATGAATCCTCCACCCTGGATTGTAGGTGTTGGAATATGGATTTTTCCTCTGTCTGTTGAAATTGTTGACATAATTCACCATTTCTTCATGTTGGTTTGACTCTGGTGCTCCTCCATATGGTGAACTTGTGGATCCAGCGATATTCACAATTGCGTGCTAAGTGTTTCTAGACATTTGCATATCTGATCCAGCCTGGTATTCACTGTTGTGTTTGCTCCAACTTCATAAATTCCTGCAATTCTTTGGATCATGCTCCTTTCTGTTGGCCACAAGGAATTGTTGTTGGCCATTTCTTCATTAGGTCCCAGGCTTGATCTTCTCCTTTTGCCATCAAGGCTCCTCCAGCAGCAGCATCGATTGTGGTTCTCATTATTCCAGAAAGTCCATTATAGAATGTTTGGACTTGAAGCCATTTTGGAATCTCATGGTGAGGACATTTCCGGAGTAAATGTCTCGAATGGGAATTGGTGGTGCAAAACGATCAAAGGTTTCAGGTTTCCATGTGACTAAAGCTTCTTGGCCTTCTCGGTTGTCCCTTCTCAACTATCTTATGGTTCTTTCAATTTCTGGGTCAAGCGGTCGGAGTTCAAAGCTTCTGGTTCGTCTCATGTAGTTTCTGAGAACCTGAAACACAAGAAAACAAAAATAATAAGTAAAAAGAAATTAGATACAAGTAACGTATCTAAACCCTAACTAATAGTAAAAGATAAATAAGTCCCCGGCAACGGTGCCAAAAACTGACCGGCATAAACACAACACGTATAACGCAAGCGCACGTATCGTTCAAGTAGTATAAAAATATCGATCGCATGAGGACTTAATATCTAATCTATTAATTTTATGAGGTCAAATGATTACTAATATCTAACAAGTTGATTGATTAATTTGAAATGGTGACGATTCTAAATTTAAAAACAAGTAAATAAAATTGTCGAAAATAGGTTTAATAAGAAAATTCAATATTAAAAACTATCTAGGGTTGTGATTTCTTCCAATATCATTTTAAAGATGAAGTGGTTATCTTAAAGTTGGGTAATATATTGATTTATTAACCTGGAACACTAAATTATGTGTAAGCCTCTGTCGATGGTCAGACATAAATACCCAGTTTAACCCAATTGAACCATATGTCTATGTCAACCAAATTATCTGGATTCATTAAGTTTAAGTTCCAATTATGGCTACCCCCGCCCGACAGGTATATTCCTATCCTGTAAGGAAATCTATTAAAGGGTTATCTATCCTCAAGGAAGATCGTGGGCTATTGAGTCTAAGGCTGAAACCTAAAATCCCTATGTCTAGTTCATTTTAGATTTACCAGATCAATTTTATTAATGGCCAGTTAATGAAAAAGCATTAAGTTTAAGACTCAATAAATAAATAAATCTTTATATTACCCAAGCTATAATCTAACCCTTATAAAACGGTGATATTGGATTTCATCACAACCCCAGATAACTAATTTAGTTACAACACATAACTAGGGCTAGTAAAAATAAAAGACATAAAGTAAAAATGCGGTAAAGTAAATACTGAAAAGTAAATTACAATAAAATAAAATGCTAAGGTAAAAGGAATTACTTTTACTACTACTAATTTAGATATCTCCCATAAAATAATATAAAACTTGTGATTCTTTTTCCAACCAGCCATATAGGCGGTAACCTGATTAAGTCAAATTAAGTCCAACCAGCCATAAAGGCGGAACCAAAATTAAATTACCAACCGACCAATCTGGCGGTATCCTTTATTAGTCAGGTTTAAATCAGATTAAAATGAATTACCAACCGACCAATCTGGCGGTATCCTTTTTAAGTCAATATTTTAAATAGTGAATATATTTTTATTAAGGGATTAATCTAAATAGTAACAGTAAAAGAATTACCTTTCACCCTAGCTGGGGGAGTTACCTCCTCATGGTAAATAATAAAAACTGTAAAAAGTAAAAAGTAAAAATTAAATACTATATTAACAAAACGTAATTAAAATTAATTACAAAACTAAAAAACTAAAAAACTAAAATTAAAAGAAAGTAGAGAGATAAACTCTCTCTTTAGAAAGATTATAAGAGAGAGAGTGGTGCATTCAATTCTGAAATCTCGAGCTCAATTTATAGCCTCGGTAGGCTTCCAGCGTCGCGACGCCAGGGACCTCAGCGTCGCTACGCCAGCTTTTGTCGACGTGGCACGCTCTGGTTCGCTGGTTTGAAGATTCTGGATAAGCTGATAAGGTGACACGTGGCGCGGTGGTTGGGCTTCAATTATTGTGACACGTGGCGGCTTCTGATTGGTCGCTGAGATTCTTATCCGCCACGTGTCAGATAAGGATTAGATACTCAATTATTGATGCTGACGTGGCGATGACGTGGCGGTGACGTGGCGACGACGTGGA
This sequence comes from Zanthoxylum bungeanum, assembly GCA_019454045.1. NCBI lineage: Eukaryota > Viridiplantae > Streptophyta > Magnoliopsida > Sapindales > Rutaceae > Zanthoxylum > Zanthoxylum bungeanum. The sequence goes on from SKCR01024645.1 coordinate 19,218, forward strand.
GACACGTGGGAAAGAGACTGTCGGCACCGTAGAATTGCGACACGTGTCACTTCCTGATTGGCTGATGATGATTGATGAGCGGAAAATATATCTATATTTACCGCCCCTTTAACTTAATATTTTGTTTAGTTTCTCGGGTTTGATGAACGTTTTGATGTGTTTTAGTTTATTTTGCAGATAAAATAATATCGGGTCTCAATAAAATCATTTAGGATAAATATGGGTCAAATAAGGGCAATTATTGGACTTGATATTTTAATTTTGGAGATTGGAAACTTGAAAGGGCGTTTTGACTAAGTGCAGTTTTGGAAATTCCAGTTTTGCGCATCTGTCGTATTTTGGGCATAAAGTTTTACTCCGATATCGGATTGAGCTGATTCAAGTTCCAGATTAAAGAAGACTCACAGATCTACAACTTTGAAAGACAAAATAATTTCGAATTCTGAATATTTCATGCCCGAAATTGATGAACCATCCAGAAGTTGTAGTGTGTAATTATTAAAGTCACTTTCAATCATTTTCAAAGCAAAAAAATAAATTAATAAATAAATAATAAAAATTATCAATCATCACCAAACATGATAAGAGATTAGTGGAGCAATTAATATGGATTTGGTGGAGCAATTAGTGGAGCAATTAGTGGAGCAATTAATATTTGATTTGGTGATGATTTGATGGAGGCAAAATTTTGCCTTACCAAGCCATTTCATTTGTAAAATTCATACTTTCTTCTAAGGAATCCCTAAGAATACTAAGAAGATTGTATCTTGTTTGTTTATTTATA